>BSBK01013443.1:0-245844 GCA_027943335.1 Chamaecyparis obtusa | reverse complement strand
TATATATATATATATATATATATATGTATATATACATATATATATATATATACATATACATATATACATATGTATATATACATATATATATATATATATTTATGTATATATATATATGTATATATACATATATATGTATATATACATATATGTATATATACATATATATATATATCTATATATATATATATGTATATATATATATATATGTATATATATATATATACATATATATGTATATATGTATATGTATATATGTATATATATATGTATATATGTATATATGTATATATATATGTATATATGTATATATATATATATGTATATGTATACATATATACATATATACATATATACATATACATATATATATATACATATATATATATATATATATACATACATACATACATACATACATACATACATATATATGTATGTATGTATGTATGTATTTATATGTATATGTATATGTATGTATAGATGTATATGTATGTATCTATATATGTATATATATATGTATATGTATATCTATATATATACATGTATAATCTATATATATACATGTATATATATATATATACATGTATATATACATATATATACATGTATATATACATATATATACATGTATATATATAGATATACATGTATATATATAGATATACATGTATATATATATATATATACATACATACATACATACATACATACATACATACATACATACATACATACATATATATATATATATACACTTTAAAATTAAATTTCTAAAGCTTCCTAAGAATTTTCCAACAACCCTAACTGGATAAACTATTGATTTTCCTTAATCCAAATCAAGAATATAATTTTCTAAAACCAATACATGTAAAATTTACCAAGAACACCTAGGGTTTCAACATACATAATTGCCTAAATTTTAAATAATAAAAATACTCTGGATTTGGGTTTTCTCTCAAAATTTTCACGCAAAATTTTAATACCCAATTCAAACCAAATAATTGAAAATTAAACAATAACAGAACCAAACATTCAACAAGCATTCCAGACGCAATGCATACAATCTTTTCAAACTAAGATTAACATGGGTTCTTCGAACCCTACCTGAAATCCACGAGAAAAATCTAAAACCACACAGATCAAAATGAAGACTCTACTACGAATCCAAAATATTCCTAAGCTTTGAAAATAATCCTTCAAACAATCCACACAATTTTCTCTAAAATCTAGCCTCCTCCAAAACCTGTGTGTGTAGAATAACCAAAAGAATCCCTAATAATGAAAATCCCCCAAACAAAACCCTTCATGCAACTCCAATCAGGGAACTCAACATGCAACTCTAAATCAGGAAATAGAACTCAACTCTCAATTCTTGTTTTTATCAATTATGATGCATGATTAATTTTAATTATCATAATAAAAGAATGCACCTTTTCAATTTTAATTCCTAACTCAAATTTAACTTTAAATTCTAATTTAATTTTCACTAAACCGAATGTGCAACTTAAATTTACATTTTAATTATTTAATTAATCAATAAATACTTTAGCACATAATTAACTATGCAAACTAATAAATTAAATATTAAAATAAATCAACTATGCCTTAAATTTCATGATTGAATTTAATAATTAATTAAACCCCTTTTATTCCCAATTTAAACTTTTAATTAACAAAGGTATTTAATCAACCTTAAAAATTAAATATTCTTTTTATCCAATATTTCCACATTCATAAAATATAACTATTCAAATCCCATAATTACTCCTAATTTAATTATTTAAATCAAATAATTCACACAAGAAAAACCACTTGACTCCCAAAACCCAAAAATCAACTAACTCCATAACAACCAAACACCAAGGGAGGGTTCACGAATTCACATCACCTTGACGAATTCAGATAGGAAACTCAATCAGAAACTTATCCCTTAATTTATGACAATAATGGCCTGGGTTGGGATTTGGACCTGTATATTATCTCCCCTCTCTTACCATTTGAGATATTGTGATAGGGCACACTCATCCTAAGAATTCAGGGAATTCAATACCAAGTACTTGAAATCCTGCATAAAAGACAAGCATGTACATACATGTATAAATATATAACAGAAAATGGTGGGGAAATGGCGGGGATCGACCTATCATGGATCTTGCAAGTAAGTAACTACGACTCTGTCCCTCAACCACATCAAGCACATCAAACAGAAATAAAAAAACACACATGCAAGTATGAGGTTAGTAAAATCATAAATGTAGATAACATCCTAACATATAAATTACCATAATGAAAATAACATATCATATACATCATCATAAGCATTTAAATTGACATGAGAATAACCATATTCATCTAATTGAAAACACATGATATAACACAATATCCAAAGGTTCATATTTAATCAAATTAATAATCCAAATATTATTGAAATAATCAAGGCACACGTAAAAGTGGCCTAAAAGAGTTTGGCAAAAATAACTGAAAAACAAACTATGGGTGGACACTAAATACTTGATATGCAACTTAATAAATCTTTTTGAATAAATGGTTGGAGTAGTCATAATATTGATAATAATATAATAAATAATAATAATAGAATATTACACTATTATAATATAATTGTAATATAATATAATATTACATTAGTATAATTTCATAATCTAATTATATTTTTATTTTATCATATTGTTTTGATTAAGTAAAAGTAGGTTTTGAAAGGACCCGAAACCTTGTACAATAACCCGACATATATAGCAATAAAAGGCCCAAATACAACAATGGAGACCACAAACACAATAGAGGGAACTACCAACAAAAACCCCCACCAAGGTACAACATTCCTCAACAAGGGACCTTAAGATTTAAATTTTGAGCCACCCTTGTAGGACCAAAGATTCATATCTAGAGGAGGAACAAAAGGCTTTAGTTTCTTTCCTTTCACAGTTGTCCAACTGTCCTCCAACTTAGCAACATCATTCAGCCAAACCCCTGAAGAAACAGAAGAATGCCCGACCTAAGAAGAATCAGCCCCGAACAACACATTCTCCCTAGGAGAAACCTATTTGGGCGCACCCAAAGCAGAAGCAGGCTGGACAACAGAGTCAACAGTCTGGACATCAACAACAACCAATGCAACATCAGTCTGGACATCAAAGTCAACTGTCTGGACAACAACAACAGCCATAGCATCATCAGATCCTGTAGGAACAACCAAAACTAGCTGAGCCAAAATATCACCCATTGAAGCATCACAACCCTTAGGAGCAAGAACCTCCTGAGAAGTACCCACAACCTGCTCACTCACAATAATAGATTTATTCATAGTGTAATGCTCGGCAGAGACACCTGACCACCAAGAGGGTGGTCGTTTTGATTTTACCTTCTCAGAGCCACAGCGAGCAGCCACATGGCCAGTTGAATGGCATTTCCTGCAGCAGAAGGGAATGCCCTCATAATCTAGAGATTGTATCCAAGAGCCTCGAGGGGAGGCCAAACAAATTTTCTCAGGGAGACCCTTCGAAACATCCATCTCAACAAGGATGTGAGCAAAAGTCGAATGAATGACATCGGAGGTTGTCGAATCCACAATCTAGAAATCCCCAAGAGCATTCCCCACAGTTTCCAAAATAGAATCCAACCATAGATGCATGGGAAGATTTGGAAGTCTAACCCAAATAGGGGTCTTGTTAAAGGATTCTGAAAGTGGGTTAAAATCCTTATGCCAAGGTTTGGCCATAAGGGGGAATCAGTTATCCCAGGAGAAGCTATAATCACACAAGATAGACTTCCTATCTTCAACATTACCGAATTTTATAATAAAAAAACTCCTAGCAGCCAGGTAAATCTGAATATCTTCATATAAGAGTGGCTCCCAGTGATTGGTAATCCAAGCATGAAGAGCAAAAAGAGAAGGCCAAAAGCCCCTAAATCTAAAAATAATAGCATGTGAAGAGAAATCCTCTGCATTATCAAAAATTTTATCTACTACATCATAATCTAATTGCACCCAAATGGGACTACTCATAGTCACAGGGGAAGCCACACGGGTCCTCTTAATCCTTGAAGAGTGAGAAGGAACAGTCCCATAGAGGCCATCCGCAAAGGTGACAACATTTGCATAAGATCCAAAGGCACCAGTCGCAGAACCACCCACCGTAGAAACCCTACCACTAGAAAGTGTAGAAGATCCATGAACAACTTGGGCATGAGACACATTTTGTAATCCTTCCACGAGCAAAGCGCTCACGGGAGCAGCTGAAATCAAAACCGAAGCGGAAGACCCAATTTGAAAACCTTCCGTAGAGCGCGCGCACGCGGGAGAAACGATATCGTTAGTCATCATTCTCGTTATTATAAAAGTTTTCATATTGTTATTTTATCATATTGTTATGTTATTGTAATTATATATTATCATATAAATATACAATATATCATATAATTATAGCATACCATAGAACTAAGATGATGCCAAAAATATACCTATAATACCTATACTGGTAGACAATCGTAGACAAGAACCATTCATAATGCCACAAATTATTACTATACACAAATCCCAATGTCTAACACTACAAAAATGAAACAACAAAAAAAGATATATTGGCAATCAACAATGTCGAGTAATCAATTTCTTAAGTTAATTATTTTGATATATTGTAAAAACATCTTGTATAATTAATATTTTTTATTTAATTTGTATTTAAATTTCTACATTTTTAAATCAATTTATGTACATTATAAATGATTCTCACTAATAAATGGAGATGATTTGTACCCTCCAATATATTATTCAAAATATATCTTACTATCGACCTAATCATTACACTTTCTTTTGGTACAAATACTACTTATAGTTTTATATACACTTTAATAATTTATAATTATATTATCATATTTTTTTCTATTATTTGCCCATGTTAAATAAAAGTATTGGCTCAATTACATTGCAATAAGATCATCAATTAATAATATTTTTTAACAAAATATTTAATTAATAATATTTTCTTAAAATTACATACATATTTTAATAAATCAGATAAAAATATATATAACTAATATACAATATTACTAAGTGGAGAGGCTTTCTATAGTGGCAACAACAATTGTTGTAAACATTTGGGCATTTAAAAAAAATTGACATTCATATCAATGTATACTATATTAAATTGGGTGAGTTACATTTGTAATAGCATATTGAATTAACAAAATTATAATTGCAAGGTTGTGGAAGGCCAACCATCATAACAAGTGGCTAAGTGACAGGGGAATAGGAAATATAAAGGGGGCTAATTTGTTGGGAGTTAATGCATGCAAAATAGTTGATACTTGATGATCCAAGCACCATCCTATGCATCTATAGCTTGCTTTTATGTCTGTATAATTCTTCACTTATGTTGTATTTTAGCGATAACGCCTCCCAATACTTGATTAGAGGGAGTGAGGAAGAGAACTTGGATTTGATTCAGAGTAGAAATGAGTGATCATGTTGGAAAACAAACTTCATTACTCACTGGTATGATACTCTCTTGTTTATTTTATATGATCTCAAAATTTATGTTTGTACATGATTTGGGTATAAAAAGTAATCCTAAACATGTCCTTTTATGTTACTAAGCTCCCGAAGACATAATGAGCATCAATTCCTTGGCTTTCTAAATCTTCATAAAAGTCAAATGAATACTTGAAGAACCATTCTTTTCTAGCAAGTATTCCATGGAATTGTTTCTTGTAGTTTACATGGACTGGAGATGAAATTTTAGTCCTGGAAGATTGCATAAGTTTCAATGCATATATCTTATTTTTCATAATCCTTTGATGTACTTCAATATGACATTGCTTTCCTTCAACAGTAAAGCCATCACATTAAAATTGGAGCTAAATTTAGTAGTGATCTCTAAAATGGTTACTTATGGAAAGTCAAGCGACATTCCCGTCCATTCAAATACTTCAAAATGTGCATCTATTACTGCTATCTATAGTTATTTCATATTGTAGAAATTGGATAAAGCTTTTGTAGGTGACATATTTGATTAATGTGCTCTTATTAAGATTTTTTCCATAGTGCAGGTGTTGTGTGATGTTTTAGGCTAAGATATATATGATTATGTCATTTTAATGACATTTCTGCCACCATACCAATGATTTCTTGAAATTATCTTCTTATTTTTATATTAACCAATTTCACTAGGATAATTCTACTCCTTTTGGAAGGTTCATAAGTCGTTTGTTGGAGTTTAGTGAATTTCTCAGTAAACTGGTTTGAAGCTCTATTTGTGTAACTTCTTGGTTTTCTTTTTCTTGAAGACTATTATGCTATCTTCATTTTTATGTTTCTACTTTGTATGTAGACTACAAGGAATGACTAATTTATTCATTTTTATGACTAATTAACACAAGTTTCAGATAAGGTAAAATTGTATGGTTAGATGTCATTTTTAATGCTGTCAATATAATATTAATTACTATTGACATTGTATTTATGAATAGCCACAGACACACAATACTTTATATCTTTAATATAATGCTTTGTAAACAACAATAATTTAAAAATAAAGAGTAAGCTTTACCTTACATTAGAGGTACCAGAGGTTTTGATGAATGTATTCAGGTTTTGAAAGAATATTTTAATGAATGAAATGAATTTGTAGTTGGATATTGTCTGAGCATAATTTGAATGATTAATTTTACTTTGTAAATTATTTGTGTGCATGTCTTTACAATTTAGGTTGCAAATGCTGGAAAGTTCAAGAAATTTCCCCTCGCCAAAGAATACACATCTATTTTGGAAGGCAAAAAGGGCATATTTGTTGTTGTCTTATAGAATCAACAAAACTTTTATAAATGTTTTAACAAACCAAAATCATCTTAGCTTTGTTCACAACCTTGAAGCTCGGATTTATTATTCTTTTGGCTTGATGGTTATGTAAAGAATATATAAAACTTTTAGAGTTGCAAATTTATAATATTTTTTAGAAATGTATAGATAGTTGAAGCTTAACTTTGTTCACAACCTTGTAACTCCAATTTATTCTTCTTTTGGTCTAATGGTTCTTAAAGAATATATAAAACTTTTAAAGTTACAAATTTTTAGAGCTGCAAATTTATATTATTTTTCAGAAATGTATAGATAGTTGAAGCTCAACTTTGTTCACAACCTTGTAGCTCCGATTTATTTTTCTTTTGGTCTAATGGTTCTTAAAGAATATATAAAACTTTTAAAGTTGTAGATTTTTAGGATATTTTTAGAGCTGCAAATTTATAATGTTTTCCAGAAATGTATAGATAGTTGAAGGTATTTTGAAATGTCAAATTTGTTTTGCATTCAAGATCAAGCTTACAATAAATAAATTTTTAGCATATTTTAAAATATTAAAGAAATTAGAGTTTGAAAATATTTTAGATTGCAAAAACAAAATTTTAATAAAGCCATTTAAAAACCAATTTTATGTCCAACTTATAGTAATAAAAGCACAATTTTTAAACCAATCTTAATCATCTTTTCAGATCCATAAGTCTAGCTTTTAATCAAAATCCATGCCAAATAAATCAATTTGAACTTCATTAGTTTTTATTCTATTATTTCAAACAAAACATTAAGAAAGTATGATATTATAAAAAAATAACATTTGAATATTTCTTAAGAACATTTCAAAGGTAAAAAAAAATACTTTTTAAAAAAAATCTATGAAATCACTTTTGATTGGAGCTTTGAACCAATGAGGTCACATTTGGGGGACCCCATCCCCGTGGTGATTACATCTTAGTGTCTGAGGCATTGACGCCTCTCATATTCTCATATTTGACTCATGTCGTAGCTTCAATAATCCTTATGACTCCCCTCCTTATCACTCCAGATTCTCCTTATAACTCCCTAATCAGTGACCACCACCATTGGTAGTAATGCACCCACCTTATATCTCCCTATGTGAAGACTGCCCTTGTCGAAAAAATATGTTATCTCTCCAATTGTCGAACACCTTATGCCTCCTGATCACCTTATGCCCCCCTATGATGAGCAACACCAAATCTCTAAGCTCCTTGTCTTTCCAACTGACGGCCCCACCTCCTTGTAACTCCCATGATGACTGTCGGTGAACATGTTTAAAACGTGAACATTTCTCTCACCATATCCACCACATCCAACTATCCCCGCGACAACTTATGTCTCCCCGCGAATGATAGTTGATCACAATCCTTGTGTTCAGTGTACTGAATCTAACATGTTGGTAACTGTCATCCATCACAATAGCTTTATTGATCCTTCACAAAGTTCAATTGAGACCTTATTAACAACGCCTTCGTCAAACATCTCGAGCATGTACTCACTTGACCAGATTCCATTGTTATATGAGCCTCCGTCTTGCAAGCGTTGGGAAGAATTACAAATCAAACCTGTGACTCCCTATAAATAGGACCTATGACTTAGCCATCACACTGCGAGGTGAACCCTAAAGGTTAAAAATTATTATTTTGAAAAATATAACAATTAATTTTTTTTTGAAATGAAATGTACAAATTCTTGGAAATAATCCATAAACTTAAAAACTACATAATTTATGAAGTATCCAACATATATAACATTTAATAAGATTGAGCAAATTAATAACAATGACATTTTATGAAACCTACAAATGTGTAAGATCTTTGTAATTTTGCTTCTCTCATAATGACATTAACATGTATATATAAAATCTTTAAAAAAAATTATTAAATACTCTTACGATTTTTATTATGATTAATAGCAAAATTTTGATTTTTATTATGATTAATAGTAAAATTTTATAATTGATGATAATTTTCTTTTAGATGGTGATGAAGTCTTACTAATCATAATTATCATTTCAATTTTTTTAAATTTTATATATATTACATATATTAATAAATATTTATAAATTAATATAAAGAAAATTAATAGAGATATCTCAATTTATTTCATATATTTTAATATTTAATATGTATATGCTAGTTTGTTCACAATATTTTATAAGGAAAATGAAAACAGCCCCTCGAAGAAGATCTTTAAATTCAAATTGATTAGGTAGTGTTCGTCCTCCAAGTACTAACAAATAAACAGAAGCGGTTAAAACCCAGACAAACTGCCCTTTTCTATTTTATCACAAGAAACCATATTTTACGCGGTCAGTCGATGTTTTTCCTTTGCAAAAATTTTGCTCGATTGAAAGTTGGACGCAAAGAAGCTCCCGAAATGGCATGAATGACTAGGTAGCCGGGATCCCCAATTTGGAGAACGTCAGACAAACTTGACACAGATGAAAGCAGAGGTGGAAATAGAGGAGAGAGGAGGAAATGGTATTAGAATCGAGCAGTGTAGGCAAAATAGGTAAAACAGGTGATGGAGCATCGCAGCTGGCCCCGCGCTTCGGCGCGTAAGAGGTACGCTCCCCCTGCCAGAGGAAGGAGGGAGAAGAAGGAAGAAGAAGAGGAGGGGACTGAAGTTGCTGCACTGCCATTGGATGTGGTGCGTAGAATAGCAGCGAGGCTCAGGGGCGGGGATTTGAGGTCTGTGAGCTTGGTTTGCCGCGCCTGGAATGAGGCGTTGGCGCCGCTGAGAGAGGCCATGGTGATGGTCCGATGGGGGAAGCGGTTTAAGCATGGAACGGGCGGGGTTTCGCAAAATAGGGACAAGGCCCTTCACTCTTTCCTTCACGCCGTTCGCAAGGGCTCCTCCGCTGCCATGGTCGATGCAGGGCTTCTTCTGTGGGAGATGGTAATGCATCTTATTGCTTCTTCTTTCTCTAATGCCTCTACTTGTGGATACAGAGAATGAGCCGTGCTTGCTGTGTATTGTGTCGCGCAGGGTAGAAAGGAGCAAGGAATTGAGCTTTACAGAGCAGCTGCCGACCTTGGGGATCCTGCTGGACAATGCAATCTCGGTCTTTCGTACTTGCAAGGTACATTTGGGTTTTTCTTCAATTCAACACATGGGTCTCGTCCTTGAATGATTTGGGCCTGTATGCAAAGATGGAAGCTTCATTGAGTGCGATCTTCAACGTTTCTCAAAAATAAACAGATGATTTTATTAGAAACTTTACACGTTATTTATTGTGGATTGTGAAAACCTCATGCTTTAGCATTAATTTCAAAGCGCCCCCTCCACACAAACTTGTGCTAACAATATGAATTTTTTATCCTTGAAGCAATGTACCTGTCAAGATATTTCAGTTAACTGAAATTTTTAACGAAGATAATGCAAAAGTGCGCTACTTACTCAGATTTGCAATGAACAAAATCATACTGGCGTTACCGCATCTGAAAAGGTCTTCACCATGAAGCGATAACTTCTCGTGAATCAAGTAATTCCACTTGAAGTGATGCAAACGAAATTTATGCACAAAATTGCAAATTTACATTATGTTAACTTACAACAATCCGATACTAACCGTTTCATTAATTGAAAGGAAACCAATCGACAGTTTTCACGTGTAAAGATTTATTTTGGAAGTCTGTCTATACTGGCTACCAGAGAAACATTTTTTTCAGCATTAAAATGAAAGATAAACATCATGTTAGTTGCCCGTGTAATGGATGGCCTTGGACCAGTTTTCCTGTGAGTTTTTGGGACACGGAGATGTGGTTTTTGGCATGACAAAAATTTTCAACGAATTTTTGGGACAGCAGGGGGCTAGCTATTAAAATAACTTAAACACTTATAGTGGCTGAAATTTTAAAAATTAACTAAAGCGTGCTGAATTTTTAAATTAGCATTTTCTTCTTCAAACTGTTACCACTTTTTAGTTTTGTTGAACCAACTGGGGCAGGCCACAGTAATGAAAAAGGGGATACCCCCTTTAACTCCCCAAAGCCTTGAGACTTCAGGGATTTTGCCTGGACCCCTATGGATTTTGTCCCCATGGATCATTGCTTTGGATGCATACTCAAGTTCCTTAGTTTTTGCCCTGTTTCTCACTAACAAAATGTATATGCATCCAATTGCCAAGATGATGTAAACTCTTACTCTCTTGAATCTAGTACCACAAAGAGTAGTCCAAGGGTTCTTGTTAGTAAAATTCTTGTTAGTAAAATCTAAAGAGAGAGCTCTCTTAGATCATGGCCTAGCCAGCACATTAGGCATGACATATGGGAACACCCTTGCATGGATATGTTATTATAATTTGCGTGCTTTTGTATTTCAACCCCTGTAAAAAAATGTTTCAAACTGAACATTGCAAATCTACCAACTCTCTTAGTGTTATGGGGCCTTGAAATATATTTTTTATATGTTTATTGAATTGCAGGATGAGTTTTAAGCTTAGATACCATTCATTAACGTCTAAAAGATTTTCAAATGGCTGTGTAATACTATTGAGTATCAAAATGATAACCACATAGAAAAAGCACAAACAAAATAAACCAGGTATTGTCCTGCCAGTTTTTTCCTTATTCATTTGACATTAATCACCCTTTTCTTGGTCCATTTATTTGTCTATATGTTTGCAATCAATTCCTGAAAGACTCATATTGAATTTGTGGTTTTTTCTTATTCAATTGACATTAATTACCTTTTTTCTTTGCTCATTTTTAATCTTATAGTCTTTGCAACCTATCTGTATGCTTTTCATTGTTCAGTCAAGACTAGTTCACCAATAAGGCTTTTGAAAATCAGTGTCATAACTTCCCCTAATTTCATTTACATAGTTGCATTTACTGTATGTATTTTACATCTATTCTTCTTATATCTATGATTCTTGTTTATCAAATGAAAATGTCAATTCAAGATCTGAAAAGTTAGGATTGGCACCAAGGTGTTGGGCTAGAACTTGACATTTGCTACAAATGGTAGCTGCAAATGAGAGTGGGACTTGAACTAAGAAGTTCCTGGTAATATAATAAATTGTAGAAATAACAAATTCAAGCAGATAAGCAATGAACTGTGCTGCTGGTTGTTGTTGCCTTCTGCCATGAAGTATTTTTTGGCAACTTGAAACATCCCCAGTTTAAAAGACACTTGGAACCATAGACTATAGGCTTGAATTTAGGAGTTACAAAAGAAAGAATGTATGAAGGACAGATATTTGTGTTCTTTCTTGGCTTGTGTTGGCCGTCCGAGGTATCTATAATTATGCTGATAGTTTAGTTTGATTAATTTTTTGATAAACAGTTTCAGTTATTGACAATATTTCTTTTTATTGAAAAAAAGGAGGGGTAAAAATCAGTGAAACCGGGAGGTGCATCCCCGCCCCCTAGACGCGTCTCCGAGTCTTTTCGCACACCCGTAGTCTTTGGTTTTGGTCAGAGACTTTACCTCGCCGTCTTCCCATCTCCCACCAAGTTTCCAGGCGTCTCCTGCTGAAAATGGCACATAAAAGGCATAAAATATAACACTGTACATTATTTTCCTTTTCCATTTGCCGTTGGAAGCACTAAAGGTGCCCTAGAAGAGTGAAACATGCGCATAAGATTGCAACCAGGTTAAACCTCCTACGAGCCTGCAATCATGGCATTCAATGAGACTGAGAGTCTGAGGTTCAAGTTTTTGTTTTTAAATTTTAAGCATTCACATGGTGTGTGAATGCTTCCTCATTTTGCGTACGCGTCTGCCAGCACAGTTGCATGCAACTGCACTAGCAGAAATGTAAGCAAAATGTGGAGGCATTCACACGACATTGCCATAGGATACAAAATATTTAGGATGCTCAGAAGAATATACCCTACAAATTCTTAGTTAATGTTCAAAGTTCAATCTTAAACTTTTCCACTCTTCTTGTTTTCAAAGTTCTATGTCATGATTTTTTTGGAAATTATTAAATTATAGTAAAAGAATTGGTGTCTCCAAGTACCCCCGTCTCCTATTTTTGATAATTAGCTGTACCAGTACTGGTACCAGTCTCCAAAGTCTCCAAGTCTCCCCATCTCCAAGTGACTAGGGTAAAAATTTATTAATCAAGAAGAATCAGTACAAATTTGAGGGGCATCAAACATGGCAAAAGGAAATGCACCAAGAAACAACAATCAACAAGCAACCCAAACAAGGACACAACTATTTAGTCGTGTCCTCCATAACAACCTTGTCTATATGGGAACAATTCGGGGGCAGTTGTTTCCACTCACGAACATTCCACCCATCCAAGCGCTTTGAAGCCCATTTAGCCAAGCAATCAGCTGCCCTATTCCATTTTCGAGGAATGTAAAGGAGACTGACTCCAAAGAATCCGCCAGACTAAGGATCTGTTTGGCCAGCCAATTAGCATCATCCAATCTTTGCTTATTTAACATATCCATAACTACTTGAGAATCAGCTTCACAAATAACCTTGCACCAGCCGAGCACACAACTTCTTTCAAGTGCATAGAGATCCGCAAGAGCCTCCATAAAATAACTAGTTTGATGCCCTCTATACACAAAAAAGAGGAAAATAACAGCCTGAGAGCTAGCTCTGCCAACCCCACCAATACCAGCATTCCAAGGATTTCCTTTGGAAGATTCGTAAGTATTAATCTTCAAAATTCCCTGGGTGGATGAGCCTCCAGCCATCTTGGCGAACCTTCCTCTTAGCTTGCCGACATCCTATATATTAATTAGGTAATATAGATGGAATTGCCATCATGTCCCAAACATTTAGAACTTTGAGCACAAAGGAAGAAGACACTCAACAATCAAAAAAAGATTTAAATGCTTTGCATCATCCCCAAAATACAAAGCAAGCAAAGTAAGGACATATGACAAAATGTAGATATAAAAAGAAGAAAGGTACAGTGTGGTGTTCCTCCTGTATTCATGTGTAACCTACAAGGGTAGCGTGGGTCCTTCAAGGGGAACTACCAAACATTTAGGAAATAAGTGCACCAGGGTGAACAATCAAGTTCACCAAGCAAACATACTATTGAAACATAGATATATACCTATGAAATGAAGTGGGCCACTCATCGAGCATCATCTTTCATAAGTTGGTTGCATCCCAATCTCATCTAGTTGAGTGCAAAGGATTGCAAGGTGGTGGTGGTTTACTCAAGAATAGCATGATGAGTTGAAGCAAGATAATATGTAGGAGCAGGTTGAACAACATCCTCTTGGGTTTCCATTGAATAATTGGTTGTCAATGACACTGTGAGGATTGGAGGTAGTGCGAATACACATGCCATTGAACTGAAGAAACGCTTCTCCTGTGTAGGGATTAGTGAGTTTTGTATAGAATACACTACTTGTCTTCGGTTCTCACTATTATCAGTGGACATGAGAGTACTAGGATTAGAAGATTGGGGTGGACAGTCTCTACTTTAGGGAGAGGTGAAGAAATGAGATTGTGCTTAGCAAGCCTACAAAAGGGTGGGGTCGTGTAATATTCGGGCTTCCTTTTAGGAGAGGGGATGCCAATTTTATAGGTGGAGTTTTTGAACTCAAGAAAAACTTGGTAATGAGTATGCATGAGAGGGACAATGGGGGCTATGGTGTTGGAGATCATACTAACATCAGGGAGGTCAATGGCTTGGTAGAACATGGCTGGTTTGGAATTAATGGGAAGCAAGGGAGGCTCAATGGAAGGAGCCAAAACAACTTTGACCTGTTTAGGTATTTTCTCTTAGGTTTATAGGGGGATCAAAGGTAGGGGTATTGGAGGTGGTGGGTTAGAATTAGCTTTTGTGGTGGCATGATGATGACACTTACACAATTTAGGCTTTAGCCAATTCATTTTATTGAGTCTCTTCTGGAGATGAAGAACGGGGAGGGTTGTTTGACATCATTTGCTTTCCTCTATTTATGATAAGGGTAGAAGGAGCGAGAGGAGGAATCTATTTTGTAATGTCACCAAATTATGAATATCCAAATTTCCTGTAGATTATAGTTTCGGTATAAAAACAAGTAGTGTTTTATGGTACCTTTTTGCTTTGATTGAGATCCTACAACAAGTTAGGGAACATTATAATCATAATTCATAATTAGACATTCTTAAGTTAGATGTAAACATATATCAGATTAACAGATTGCTCGAATCTGATTTTAAGATGTCTCAACCATAAAGTAATAAGGTAGGTGATTTGATGAGGTGCCCAACAAATCCCTACCCTAGGCCAAAGGGCAGATATACCACCCCTCTTGGCCTTATGTGGCCCTTGCCATACAAATGAGGTGGCGTACCTATTGTGGCATCCTATCACCATTCTCCTCATCCTTGTCTCTTCTACCTTACCTTCACTGGTTGAGCATCCCTATGCATTGGTTCACCATGATAGAGGGCTGTGAGAATTATTCACAGTAGGGTGCCCAGAAAGTCCCTTCTTCCTAAGCCCAAAGGCTGCCCCCCTTTGGCCCGATGGGGCTCTTTAGTCACATGTCATGGGGTTGTGTGCTTAGAAAGTGACCTCATCACCATTCTCCCTCCTGTGACCTTATCATTCCCTTACCATGGCTAGTTATGATAGACAGAAAACAGACATAATATTTCACACATAGGCTCTATATTACAGCATTTATGAGTTATCAGAAAAGCATTTTTAAACCACTGGTGTACAGATGCATATATATGTAAATATGTATATCTATATAGTATCATATCACTGAAATGCATACCACGTCTAAATAGAGAACAGTCAGTAGATACTTATTATATAATACTTATATCATGGGATGCTGTTCTGAAATTATTTTTAAAATCTGTTCTTAGTGTCTTCTTTTCCTTTCTATCAATGATGCTCCTTTTATTGCAATTCTTGATTCGATCATCTTTTCTTGTCTCGGCCCCTTAACACTAACTGATTGCTGATATTTGTATTAATGCAGAGAGTTATAACCCCCTTCAAACCTGCCTCAATCAGCACTCGAAATACACATATAGTCTGAAGTTTATAGTATAAAAAATAGATGAAAATGGACAGCAAATTGATTCAACAAACATCAGAAATTGTTATTAAACCCCAAAACAAATTTGCATTACAAAATGGTGAGCCTATTGGCTTCACAACTTTTCCATCTGATTTGGTTTCTCACAGACCTACATTCTCAATACAAATCTGATTATTGATCTGCTCTTAGACCTGCAACCTGGTATATTTGCAGCCAGAGATGGCTTCCCAGAAGCACCTTCCCAATTCTCCTAAAGACTCCAAAAAACTCCCCGCTAAAATCAACACACCTCTCACATATCTGCACCTAACATTAAATCCCACTCCTCACTCTTCCCCAATCACATTTAATATCTTGTGCTTTATTCTTCCACTTATATTCTATGTAGCTGCCTCCTCTCCCTCTCTTGTACCCCCCCAAATTTGACATTGAATCTGCCTTAAATATATTTGACCAATTTAGTGCCAGGCTGAATTGATTTAGATTCTACCTTTAATTTGATTGTCTGCATTCTCTAAACTGCCATGTCATTTCAATTTCACCAGGATACTGGCAGAGGTTGTGGAATTGGTGTTACACCCATTATATGATAAATGTCCACACTCTATTTTTATGCTTCCACTCTGGTATGGCCAGAGCAGATGCTTCTGCATCATGTATCCTTTAGGAGAGGCGAAAGGTTGCATACTTTGCAATGACCATGACTTTTCTGAAGAGGTGCCTCTTTATAATTTAATTCCTTAATTATTCTATTTCAGTGATAATTGACTCCTCCAGTTAATCAGTGATTATACTCTTAACTTGCATAGTGATCATGCTTTTAGTGAAAATGGAGATTATGCATTAAGGCAGATTGTAACTATGGCATTATTGCAGGGAATCTGTGTATTCTATGTGCGCCTGAATACCCAGGTTTTCACGATGCAGCAAGACTAAGCTTTCTTTAAAAATGGCACTCCAACTCAAAGTGCTCAGTGTCTTATCGCCCATGTCTTCCAACATTCACGCCAAGGGAAGTATAATCTTCAATGACCAACTCATACATCGTTCAGCAATGTGCTCTCTTCATTTGAGCCAAATGTAAGATTCATTGGCTTTGACCTCCAAGCAGCTATTGGGCGATAAATTCATCAACATAAGGAGGTCGAGGAAGACACAAATCATTGATTTGGAGTTTTCCAGTGATATCCTGCAGCTAATAATATATTCATGGGTTAAACATTAAGACGACAATCATATCCCTGACTCCTGTTGTAATTCTGTTTGAGTACCTTTGCGGATCAACATAAGACACTAAGAGCTCGATACACCCGGTGAACATGGATGGACCAATTGTGGGAGTGACGATAAGAAATATCTGCTCTTCATACCTTCAACCCGACATACACCTGGCTGTATCTGATTTTATTGTCTATCAATTGTGCTGTGATATAAAATAATTATTGGGTTTTGACTTATTGGCTTCCATGTGGCAGATACACATGTTGACCTTTTACCGTTTCTTTTATGTATGCTTCCTTTAGACACGGTGATGGTCTTGAATTTATACTTTCATGTGCCAGATACATATATATCCCTTTTGTCTATGAGAAGAATTAATTCGGTGAAATGGTCACACCAGATATATTCTATCTTCTACTTCTCATATTTAATTCTCAGCTTGTTTGCAATTTTGTCTCTTCCAAGACTTCACAAAATTGAAGCGCTTGGTTGCCATGATGTGAAAAGGTTGGGGACATCATAATTAGGCAAATGGGGGACATGACAATTTCATGGGATACTATTGGTAGAGCTTGAAGGGGAAGTTAATACGAGCTCAGAAGGGGCTCAGAGTAGGCCAAAATTAATCAAGAGAAAAATTGCCTTGAATGGTGAGAGGTTAATATTGATCGTGATGGATACTATGAATCACACCATTATGGGGAAACTATAAGGATGACCCAATAGGACATAAAAGTGGTCAAAAGTATGGGTGACACTACTGGAGCATCTAGGGACTTTGGGCCAACCTAGATGGACTAGGTGGTGAGGATGGAAAGGCCATTATTCATGAGTAAAGAAATGCCAAAATGAAGATATATCTTTGGATGTAGCCAATGGACCTAAAAAAACTCCTTTGCAACAATATTCACCATGCTCATAGGTTCGACCAAAACACCACGAACAAATTTTTGGTTAATCGGGATTGGTATATAAAAGGGACTATTGTAAACTTTCATAAGAACATCGCTAAGGGAAAAAGTGATGAGGGTTTGGGAACAAACTTAACACAAGGTGCATGAGGTTGAGTGTTCATTCCACCTGCCATATGGGCAGCTGGGAAAGAATCTGAGGAAGAATTTATGGACTAATGCAAGATCAGGATGAGGATGGGTAAGCTATTAATGGATGTGGTCAATGAAATTGAAATTGGTATGTTGTGGAAAGAGATTGGTCTAAATCTAAAGGTTCTCACTAGGTTGGCTATGTATTTATTACCTTTTTCATTAACATTGGCAACAATGATGACATTTAAGTTAATCAAGTCTCATAGCTCCTAGATCCAACCAAAAAAAGGTTGTACATGTGCAGAGATGTTGTTTGTTATGAGGAGGATGTTTACAACACTATACCTCACTTGGGAACTTGTTGATCTTCCTCTAGGGAAGAAAGGTATCAGATGCATTGACCAAATAGAAGGCCAGAGTTGTAGCAAAGAGCTATGCATAGAAGGAAGGCATTGACTATGAGGAAAATTTTGCTCATGGATGGTTCTTGCAATGATACCTTATTTTAGGTGGAAAGTACATTATGTGAATGTTAAAAGTGCTTTCATGAATGTAGATCTCAAGGAAGAAGTCTATATATTCAACCATAGGGTTACATAGCACTTAGTCTAGACTTGTGACATTTTTTATGGTCTGAAACAGGCTCCTAGAGCGTGGTACATCAAGATCATGGAGCATCTCCTCAGTCATGGATTCATTGGGAATTTATATGATATATTTTATACCTCATAAAGTAAGGGGGAAGATTGTTTATTTGAAAGTGTATATTGATGAGGAGTAGCTGTATACTCCTCTGCCCCTCCTTGGGTGCAGGTAGTCCTGTATCCATATCAGATACGACATGGATACACATTAGATACTGTACCCACGTGTGCCCAAAATTTCTTGATTTCCAACTGTGCCAGGCACTGTGTGATTTGATTTTTTTAAAAATTTGCCGTAAATCTTCCTAAACGTAATTTAAGAAAACTTTAATCATGCAATTTATTTATTGGTATGAACAAAACCTACCCCAAATGAAATGTTTTTCTATTTTAGCGACCCATTTTCTTGGGTTATCTTCTAATGCAACTCTACTATTTTTGGCATATTGTAAATTGTTAAATTGACTTATAATTATGTATGTAGCAATCACATGTCTTTATTGATTTTAAAGTAATGAAAATCTCCTCTTATAACTTATAAAAATGTGTTAAATATATGTGTATATGTTCTGTATGAATGTTGTATCCAACTGTATGTATACTAGGGGTCTTAAAAAATGGCTGTGTCCATATCTGATACTGTATCTGTGTCCATGCGAATTTGTGTTGATGATTTGGTCATCATTGAATTTCTCAAAAGATGTTTGAAACAATGAAGAATGATCTGAAAATGATTGTTCGACATGATATATGCGAACACATTTATTGAGAAATTCCTAACGGAAACCAATGCCGACAACAATGGAGACAGGCTTGTAGCTTTCATGGAATGATCCAGCAACACAAGTAAATGCAACTCTTTATCATCAGTTGATTGGGAGTCTTTTTCTTGACCTACACCAAGCCAAATATTGGCTATGTTGTCATCTATCTTTCAAGTTTCATGTAGAAACCTAAGATGCGGCACTTGAAGCAGTAAAACAGGTGTTGAGATATGTTTGTGGTATAGGGGAACATGGCTTGGAATATAAGCAAAATAATAATTTTGACTTCAAAAAAAGTAGTGCCTGATCCCATGAGCAGGTGCCTTTCTCTGGAGTCCTGCTTTTTTCATCTGAAGAATCACACACAATAACAGAATCCTTGAGCACAAGGGCAAATCACTACAGCAGCTTCTAAAAGGCTCCTATGTGAACATTATCCATTCTTTCAGCTTTGGAAGGCTAGGTCAGAAATTGTTAAATTGGCAAATCAGGGCCATTTTATATGATGCTCCATTTCTTCTCTTCACCCAACTTCAGAACTAACATCTCATCTGCTACTTGTATCTTTCCCACTGCTCTCCTCTTCTCCAACACAGTCTGAGCATGAATTTCCCATAACCTCTTTAAACCTTATTCAAAGGGCTTACTTCCTCCCACCACTGCAGCATGAGTGCGAATCAAAAAAGCTTGTAACCTTCTCCCCCAAAACAAAATATGTGTGTGCCTTTGCAAACCCCTGCTTGGAGCTCTCCACATCTTTTTTGCACAGCATAAGTGGAACATCTTTCCCTGCAAACTTTATATCCTCTCCCTTTGCATGCCATATTGCTCCCATCTCTGTCTCCAGGCCATGCCTTTCACCATCCAAGGGTACAGATTGAGCACCAGCCTCACGCAAGGACGAAAAAGAGTTCTTGTGGTTCTTGTTAAATTGGTAAATCAGGGCCATTTTATATGATGCTCCATTTCTTCCGTATGTCTTCCCCCAACTTCAGAACTAACATCTCATCTGCTACTTGTATCTTTTCCACTCCTCTCCTCTTCTCCAACACAGCCCGAGCATGAATTTCCCATAACCTCTTTAAACCTTATTCAAAGGGCTTACTTCCTCCCACCACTGCAGTGTGAGTGTGAATCAAAAAAGCTTGTAACCTTCTCCCCCAAAACAAAATGATGTGTGCCTTTGCAAACCCCTGCTTGGTGCTCTCCACATCTTTTTTGCACAGCATAAGTGGAACATCTTTCCCTGCAAACTTTATATCCTCTCCCTTTGCATGCCATATTGCTCCCATCTCTGTCTCCAGGCCATGTCTTTCACCATCCAAGGGTACAGATTGAGCACCAGCCTCACGCAAGGATGAAAAAGAGTTCTTGTGGTTCTTGTTAAATTGGCAAATCAGGGCCATTTTATATGATGCTCCATTTCTTCCGTATGTCTTCCCCCAACTTCAGAACTAACATGTCATCTGCTACTTGTATCTTTACCACTGCTCTCCTCTTCTCCAACACAGCCTGAGCATGAATTTCCCATAACCTCTTTAAACCTTATTCAAAGGGCTTACTTCCTACCACCACTGCAGCGTGAGTGCGAATCAAGAAAGCTTGTAACCTTCTCCCCCAAAACAAAATGTATGTGTGCCTTTGCAAAACCCTGCTTGGAGCTCTCCACATCTTTTTTGCACAGCATAAGTGAAACATCTTTCCCTGCAAACTTTATATCCTCTCCCTTTGCATGCCATATTGCTCCCATCTCTGTCTCCAGTCCATGCCTTTCACCATCCAAGGGTACAGATTGAGCACCAGCCTCACACAAGGACGAAAAAGAGTTCTTGTGGTCCAAGTTTTCAACAGTTTCTGTCGTACTTATCCTGGGTTTTGCTCAAGACATCACAGATAATCGATACTTCACATTGTTGTATATTTGTTAACATAATAACATATTATTATTAACATAGTACTTTTGGTAGATGTATGGATATGCCTGGCCTGACTTGTCTTTGTATCTATTGCTATCATATCATTAATATTATTGCTCTTTACCTCTCAATAATCCAAGTAAGACAGCGTGGCACATTTTTAAAGATAGTAAATTGCAAATAAAAATTGTGGAATTAACAAGTGATTTTGTTTAAGTTTTTAACCCATTGCCATTATTTGCTGCATGTCCGTATGGGATATAGAAGTGGGGGTTAGACTGTGAAGGAATAGCTTTAAAAGATCTGTGAAGGTTTACGACAAATGCTGAAAAGAGATGGAAATTACTTAAGCTAACGAAATGGAGGAAGTGCTAAAATTTGACAAATTCTTGGTCGAGGAGGAAGAGAAAGTGGCATTGGGCATCCTTTAAGGCCTCTTTGGGAAAGGAGTCGAAGAAAAAAAAAGTTCATTATAAACACCAATAATGCTTGGCAAGTATGTTGCAGGAAACACCCTCTTGGGCCCATAAACACAGACACACAAGGGAAGTGTAAGGAAATGGAGGAGAGAGGGTGTCCCTGAAGCATCCCCTGTTTGGAAAATGCATTCTTTGTATTCCATTCCTTCAAAGCTGGTGTTTCTTAAGGAAACCTGATAGTTTTGGGGCTGTGTTGGGTGCACATGGCTTAATAGATCTGAAAGGGCTATTTTTATAAAATGTTTCTCAATTATCTTTTTTAAAATCATATTGTGATACTAAACTTTGCAGAGGTTGTTATTGGAGTTGAAGAAGAAATTATTCAGTGCTTCTTCCATACAACCAATGAGGATTACTTTGAACCCAACAGCAGTTCCAGGAGATGCAAGCTCTCGAGAGGCTTTTCCATTACCTGCAATAACTACCTAGGTAGTCATAGCATGGTCTGGTAGTTAACATGAAGGAAACTACAGTCACACTGCATGCTATACAACCTTTCCCCACCTCTATAGAAGTTAAATTTATGCTTTGTTCCACTGTTTCCTTTCCTGTGTTTGAATATTTTGTTCAAGAATCAAAATGAGGAAATAGATTTTATCAGATACATGAGTTACGCAGCAATTTTTTTCTTTCATTGATTTTTGATAACTGAACAAAATGGGAACTATTTAAAACTTGAGATAGAAAGTGATTATGGTTGGAAAGTTATGTACAGAGTGTTAATTCTCAAACATTTGCCATCATTTCATCCACCATTCGGGTCTGGATGTTTTTGCCAATTATGCAAAGCTTAACAATTCACTGCACATCTAAGGTTGAATTGTTGGACCTTAACATTCTCAACTATGTTGTTATAGATTGTATTTGCCATGTTATTTTGGTTTGTAAATATAGGGTTGAGATATTTTTTCTGAAATCCAACTCTTTATATTCTTTACTTCATATTGCAAGAAACTTGTAGTTTATTTCTCTGTGCTTGGAGATACCTTTGTTTCTTCAAGTATAGAGAAGAATGAGTTCTGTTTATGTGTTGTTCACAACAGAAGATCTAGTAATTTTCTCATTCTAGTTGCCACTTACGTGCAGTGGGGCCTTCTCACTCTCAAGAGGCTGTGAAATGGTTCTATCGAGCTGCTTTTGCAGGGCATGTACGAGCTCAATATAGCCTTGCCCTTTGTCTTCAGCAAGGCCGAGGTGTAGAATGCAATCCCGTGAAAGCAGTGGGTGGACTATCCTTGTATGCAAATGCACATTTGTATTATTGAGCAATATTTAACTGTTTCATCTTAAATTTATTTTGTCTAGATGGAAAATGTGTACTTGTTTTATTAAATTGCTTTCGAATAAATATCTTGTTCATGGCAAACAAAGCACGAGGTTTTGCCAATCACATTGCTTTTCTTGACTAGGCAATTTTGAACAACCTAAATACTCCATATGGTTTGTCTTTTGTGAGATCTTTAAGCTAGTAGTTTATATTGCATTTAGATTTTTGTTTATAGACCTTTTAATATTTTAAAACCTTATTCTATGCATGGAGAACTTTTTATAGATATCAATTAGACGAGATTTCTTTTAACCTACCAAATGTATACATAAAGCCTGCTTTACTCTTCCATCACCTCATTCTGAGATAGTAAGCATCAATATGTGGAAATAATTATGCCTATTGCTCATTGAGGTTTATACTTTCATCTTCTGTTAAAATTTAATTAATAGCCCTAGTGTCTTAGCATCTGATGTATTGTCGAATATTAGCATATTATGGTAGTGCTTTTCTTGTTTGTATGGAGTAAAGTTTTGTAATAAAACATAGTTTATGGTTTTAGTAAAGTTGATGAAGTTATCTGACTTAAATTGCTCTCTCAAATACTGTATCTTCATGATTCAGTAGTATAATTTAATAGTCTTTATTGGTTTCACTCATTATTTCTCACCTATTTTTGGTTTCAGTCATAATTCAAAAACCAATGGACATGGCAAACATAAATTTTGATTCAGACTCCAGACTAAACAAAATTTAGTGTGTTACAAAAATGCATTATTGAAAATAAACCTAGATAATGTGTGAGAAGCATAAAGAGTGAATTTAGAACTATAATTATGTCTCAAATTAGAATATGGCACCAATCAAGGACGTCTGACAGATTTGCATGTGTATAGGATTGGGTTTATAAGCTTTGAGGGTGTAAATAATGAGTACCGAGTGGCAAAATTTATCTTTTTAATTTGCTTGTAAGAAAGCAAACTTTGTGAAAGGAATAAGACAGGAAATAAATGTGCTTAGTGTGAATTGAATGCTCAATGTGCAATATGCTATACCGAAAGATATTGCAAGTGAGATAACTAAAATTAAGAAATTTGCGGAGTGATGTTTTTCAACACTTGTATTCAGCTAAACATCTTTACTGGAGATAATTCATATTTGGATGAAAACAAATTGAAAGAGTGAATCAGGTACAGAGGGTGTGCCAGTTTTTCATGAACAAGAAGACAAATATTTTGGCAATTAAAACTCAAAACCTACCTACAGTAATACTATATGCATATACTATATGCCTATCCATAGAAATGAGTCCTTTCAGAGCAATCTATGGATCTGAACCCCACATACTGATAAACCTTGGCTTGCACAATATCAAGAGAAAAACAAAGGTTTTATAGAAAATATTGCAATAAGTGCACAAGTAATTAAAGAAATGTAGATGAAATATGGAGACAGTCTGCTCGTGCAATGTAAAATTCAATGTTCAATCAAGTCAAATCCAAACTTTTGAGCCATGATTCTAAATTTTGAGTTTGAAGCTTTGGTTGATTCCAAATTTCCAGGAACTTGTACAAGATGTGTTCATTTCTCCTAAAAGAAAGATAGATGAACTATTAGAAAATTCTGTAGTGGTATTTTTATTCCTTCGTAGTGGATTTGGCCCAACAAACTTGGCATGAAAAACAAATAAATTGCTAGGAAGTGGCTCATAAATAATGAATTTAACAATTAGGCCATTTAAACCATTGTCTTGGATGATAATTGTGCACTAGGTGTTTGTTCTAAAGTTGTAAGGACACCTCAGCTTATCCAAAGCTTGCAACTCATGTTCAATGCTTCAACAATTGAGAAGTGGTGAACTGGCATCTGATTAATTGATTATTAATCAAAACAAGAAATAGCTAAACATGTGTGAAGACATTTATTTGGAACAATAGACTTAATGCGGAGATATTTTCCTGCCAACCAGAAAATAGCTGAAACCACAGCAAGGTCAGCAAAGTTTGGTTGTTGAAAATTGATAAAGAGATATCCTGGAAGCGAGGGGTATCAAAGCTATGCTGAATTTGTCCAACCTTCTTAATGTATGTGACTAATGCATCTACAGACCTCAGACATTTAGTAGGAATTTTGTACTTTGATGCAGTTGGATGTATGGATGCTATGGATTATTATCATGGATTTTGTAACATTTTAGATGAATGGATGTGTATCATTGCATGTAATGACTTATTTGGAAATTTGTATGGTAATTTATTTTCTGGATTTACTCCATTTATTTATATTTTACATTTTTTATATTTAAGATAGGATATTATGGATGCTATGGATTATTATCACAGACTCTTGCCACATTTTAGATGAATAAATGTTTATCATCTCATGAAATTACTTATCTGTAAATTTGTACAGTAAATTTTTGGAAGTACTCTACTTATTTAAATTTTACATTTCCATATTTAAGATATCATTATCTCATTGATACCATGACCAGTTAGAGGTGCTGTACAGCTCCATGGGTGGTTGAATGAGTGGAATTGGTTCTGAGGTGGTTTTAGAGACAGGCACTTTGGGATAGAGAGAACTTTATAGTGAGAAACCTTGCAGAGATCGCTTTCCAATTATTGCATGTGTGACACATTCTAGAGACATTGGAAATGTTGGACAAAGTCGATTGTCATGATGAAGTGTCATGATTAAATAACATTGAAAGGGTATTGTTTCGGAATTTCATATATTAAAAGGTAAATTTGTAATATTGAAAAATATTGCTAAAATAATGTGAAGTCAAAGCTGAAAGAGGAACTGCTTCAAGTGATTGCGCCCTCAGACAGGAGATGCCACTCTTGACTGTTAGTATTGCTGCACCTAGTAACCTGGGGACGCGTCCCCCTCAAAATCCCTGCCGTTCCTGGAACGGGGATGCACCGGGGACGGGGGGATGGTGTTCCAGCGTCTAGCCGCCGTTCCCTGGGAGACGAGGGGACGTCCCGGTGTCCCCGTTGGGGACTTGGGGACGCCTAGGCATCCGTCTACCCCTGAGGGGACGCCCAGAAGTCCCCCGTCACTACAAGCCAAAAAAAACAAGTTTACGGTGAGAGTATTACGATAATAGATAGTTTCTAATTTTATCTCTCTCTTTCGTCTATTTATAATGGTCACTCTTTTTGTAATGTTTCCATAAACTCTTGTTCATTATGGAAACTTTCTCTTTCACTCTACAAGAATGTTTCTATTTCCTCTCTCCTGTTCGTTATAGAAAACATTCTCTTGTATCTTTTATATATAGATCATTCATGATCATTGTTTAATAACACATTCATTATTTTACCACAATATGGTATCAGAGCAAATTCCTGGCCTCTTCGAAAATCTTTAATTTCTTTTTTGAAATTATTAGTTCAAGATTTTCGAAGCTTTTTTGCCCCGAGTGTGTTCAAAATTTGCATTTGTTTCTCCTCACCCAACCGTCTAGGGTTTCTGCATTTTCGACTAGGGTTTTGACCCTTTACTTCAAGTCGGAATTTTTTTTGATTGCAAATTCCTTGTGGGTTTTTCGAGAGCTCAACTAGGTTGTGGTCCTTTTTTCTGGGTGCCTTGATTTTTGTACCTCAATTTTCATGCCAGCGGATCCAAAATCTGCCAGCATATTCTTTGTGGATTTTTGCAGGTCTCAACTGGGTCAGTCTTCGCTTTTTTCTGGGTGCATCGTTTTCCCTGCCTCGATTTTCGAGCCAACGGATTTAGAATCTGATAGGAGATTTTATCTGGGTTTTTTGAGTTCTTCATTGAGTGTCTCTTCAAATTTTTTGGGTCTTCTGTTAATCTGCCTTGAAGTTCGTGCCCTTTTTCTAATTTTCACATTTTTCTTTGAAAAACGTGCTATGGCATCTCTCACCAGTCTTATGCTGGAAGGCAGTCAGCGTTTCAACGAAAAGAACTACAACACCTGGAAGCAACACATGTTGACGATTTTTGAGTATCGTCGCCTTGAGCGCTTGTTCAGGGTACTGAGACTCATCCTACCACAACCGATGCGACTCAGGACAAGTTTGATGAATGTAATCGTGAAAAGGTTATGCTCATTAAGCTTTCAGTTACTGATGATCAATTGCCTCAAATCTCGTTTGGCAAGACAGCTGCAGAGATCTGGACAATATTGAAAGATCTCCATGAGACATCAGATAAAAGCAGAGCCTTCTTTCTGAAGAATCAGCTATTCTCCATTATTATGGATGAGAATATGTCCTTACAAGAACATCTTTTGAAGATTAAGGACATCAAGGATCAGCTTGAGGCCATTGGCCGTATAATGGAGTAAGAGGACATGGTCATTACTCTAAAAAGCCTACCACCGTCCTAGGAGCACTTTATTGAGACGCTCAACATTACTACAACTAATGTTGACCTGAAGTTCTCAGATCTGTGCACCAAACTTCTGCAGCAAGATTGTTAGAGGCAACAGTTTGGTAGCAGTGCTCCTTCGTCCTCCTCTGAACAAGCGTTTTCAACCCAATCCTTTCACAAGGACAAAGGCCCATCTCATTCATCAGCTCCGTCTCAGGATAGCTCCAGGAAGAACATTTAGTGCAACTACTGCCACAAATTTGGTCATATGCTTCGAGATTGTAGGGCTCGCATTGCTTCTGATTAGCGGAAGCAGGGTAGAACCCAACCACAGGCCAATGTTGCAGAACATGCAGACCTCTCTGATTAACTCGAGGCTGCCTTTTACGCTTTTTGAGGACATGCAAATGTCTGTTTTTTTGAAGATAGATTGACCATTAAGGGAGGGTATTACGATAATAGATAGTTTCTAATTTTATCTCTCTCTTTTGTCTATTTGTAATGGTCACTCTTTTTGTAATGTTTCCATAAACTCCTTCTGTTCGTTATGGAAACTTTCTCTTTCACTCTACAAGAATGTTTCTATTTCCTCTGTCCTGTTCGTTATAGAAACATTCTCTTGTATCTTGTATATATAGATCATTCATGATCATTGTTTAATAACACATTCATTATTTTACCACAATAGAGAGGATTTATACAAATATAACATTTGAGTATGTTTGAGATAGGTTCCATCTTCATAGGAGTTAAGATGCAGATTCTAGATTTTGGGGGTTTTTAAAAAATGCCATACTCAGCCAAATTTCAGGATTTAGCAAGCCTTTGGCAGGGTTACCTCCCACAATCCATCATGGCTTTCTAAGGTCAAACTGAAGCTGGCAAAAAGATTCTCAAAGGGTCTTAAGTCGTTTTATCACAAATCACTTGGTTTCAACCCCATCTCTATGACAGACTTAGCTTAGCTCTTGCCCAAATCCTAAACAGACATTACTTTCCAATAGGCCAAAATCACTCAAACCTCATTTGCCGGACCTAGGGACTTGAAAACAGCCACCGACAAAGATTACGTAAGACCTAGTTATGAAGACTTCGACATTTGGCATTGATCAATGATCAAGCATCATAGATTCATAGTATGAAATGATTTAGTTTTACAATTATGATCAATCATAATGCAATGTTCAATGTTCAATGATTTTACATCTTTATGTCTTATATTGTTATACATCTTTACATAACTAGCATTTTAAGTACCACATGTATAGTATATAGTAATATACTATATACACCCCCCTCGTCCTCCACCACTGTCCCCCCGCCGTCCCCAATTTGAGGCCTCTCTGCCCCCCGTCCCGGAAACTTGTCCCCCCGTCCCCCAGGGCGGTGTAACTATGGTATTGCATTGAAAAGAGGCCAAAGTTTTTAAGGCCTGATGGGAAAATCTATCAAGAAATTAATAATTATACTTTGCAAGAAATAAGGTGTGAAGAATGCGACCTTATCATGACCAAGAGGAGATCAAACAACCTTGTTGAGCGCAACCTCTATACACTATGCGGCTGCACCCTGCAAGTTCCTTCACACATGTCATTTGAACTCAAAGACGCCTTCCTTGCTGTTCGTTTGACACCACTGGGTTCTCAAATTGAGATCATATTCGATTTCTGTACCAGTTCACTAACTTTTGAGATCCTCCTACTGAAAAGGTTCAGGGATCAGCAGAAGCATAGTAGAACTTTGTGCCATGGGAGCGTAGGAGTAGACATTGATACCATAATAGACATGTTGCAAGATAAACCCGATGATGTTCCATTGAATTAGATGATGGGTATAAATACCTTGAATTTATAACAAGTCTTGCTCAACAAACTATGAGAGAACTGAATTGTACCGTAGACTAAAAACAAACTTCTAACAAATAAACAAACTATTAACAAACCAAAACAAATGGGACACACACACACACGATGATGTTGCATTGAATTAGATGATGCATATAAATACTTGAAATCATAAGAAATCTTGCTGAACAAACTATGAGAGAACTGAATTGTACCATAAACTAAAAACAAACTTCTGACATGTAAACAAACTATCAACAAACACACACAAACAGTATTAATTTAAATATATTGCTAAAAAATAAAATAAAATAACATGTGGTTTAATCGTGAAATATAAATAAAATAAAAAGATAATAAATTTTATTTGGAAAAATACAAAGTTAAAAACTAAAACAAAGCTTAAAAATAAAACACACATGCACAACAAAATATTAATTTAAATATATTGCTAAAAAAAATTAAAATAACATGTTTAACATAAAATATAAAGATAAATAATTTTATTTGGAAAAATAAGTTAAAAACAAAAAACAAAACTTAAAAAAAAAAGACTTGTTCGTGCAAAAGCCCGCTTTCTTCAAATGTGTTACCCCCATTTAACATTCAGATCCATCTATTGCATTCTGACGGGTCCATTTGTTCCGGCTGTTAGAAGAACTCATTGTTGCTTGACAAGTGACTATAGTTTTGTGTTGAAAGCAGCTTAGGATCGAGTGTTGGATAACATGAGCATAGGAGTTTTTCTCAACCCATCCCCATGAAGCGATTGGACAAGGCAGAGCTTCCCCTTTCGAGGTTTTGTTATGGATGAAGGCAGGAAAGAAAAACTATGCCCTCTATCGGTATGAAACTTGGGGCAAATTTCAACAAATATTTTTATCCCGTTTTGAAGTCTGCTGAATTTCGAACTCCATGGCTGAAAATCTGCGAACCCTGTGACATGGTACACACACGCACACATATACATATATGTATGTATACGTATGTATATGTATTTTTTTTGTATATATACATATATATAAATATTACATAAACATACATGCTTATATATATCTGTTTACACAAGGATCGTATATATATTAGTTGCACGATACCTAGTTCTGATTATCATAATTTTGAATTTTCTGAAAGAGATATAACAATAACACAATAATTATTGCTTGGTACCAAACGGATCCACACAGTCAAAAACATGCTTTTCAAGCAGTCAAGTAATGCAGGTTCAGCAGACTAAACAATAATTTAAATCTTGATAAGAAAGACATGATAGCCCAATTCTTTGTAGATTTACGCTCATTTACATTAAATCCATAGAAGACATTTATTAGTGTGAGTGTTGTGCACATTCTCAACTCTTGATGAGCATGGCTTTGTCTCCCACATTCGCTTCTCTCTCTTCGATGATTCTCTCCCTTTTTCCTTGGAGGGTAAACACTATCCAGCATCCAGCTTGTTAACTCTGTAGGAAGTAGTTAGTCCAATATCAAGACGTGCAAATATATTAACATAATTCATTTAAATGTTACATGTGATATTGACAAGATCATTGACTGTATAATTTTATTATTTCACATTTTATATTTACCTGATATAATGATTAACCAACACACCTTAATTGATCAAATTTATGTTGTCAAGCTCAAAATTGAAATACACAATAAAATAGTATAGTCTAGAGGATCAAGAAAACCAGGAACTAGCACCACTTACTGCTCTTCTCTAGCATAATCATCTTCTTATTTATGGCCTTGTCTAGGATCTCTTGTCTGCAGGTTACATTTCGTCCTTCCCAATTCTAGGTTTATTATCATTAGTAGACAAAGCAAAAATGCAGGGGAAATCAGGTGGAATGCACCTTTTTGGTTTTGCTTGCTTTGCTGAGTAAACTTCCACATGAGTGATGTTTAAGATTGATCTTCTTTCCCTAGATCATTTGGTTTACTCTTCCATCAATCTCTGCATTAGGTCCGTCTTGAACCATTGTTCAACCTCAAATCCAATCTTAATAGCCTTTGGCTTGTTCTGCACCAATGTTTTCTCTTTAGCTTTAGGTTGCAAAGGCTTAGAAGAGATATGATCTGCTTGAAGATCACATTTTGACTATACATCAACTTTCTAGGCTCAAGATTTCTTTTTTTTTTAATTCTTTGACTCCATTACTATACTTGATGAAGATAAACTTATTTGCACTGAAATCCAACTGGGTCTCTACTTTCTGGGATCATTTACATATGCCTCACAACTGAAAATTCTGATATGCTAAAATGGTAGCTTCCAATTCAGGTTTCCTTAGGAGTTTTGTCCACCAGACTTGATATGTATTTGTTAATCAAATAACAAGCAGTGCTTACATCTTTCTCCTATAATTTCTTATTCAAGTCGGCTCTAGTAAGTTGTCTTGTGCCTTGCAATGCTATGTTCTTTTTAAAAGCTGTCGAAATTCAGTGAACATAACTCTCCACCATTAATTGTTCTCACCCTTGATTTTTTTCTTTGCCCAGTTCTCTACAAGAGCGTTGAACTCTTTGAACTTTAAGAAGACCTCAAATTTATGCCTAAGGAAAAACATCCATAATTTATTGGAGAAATACTCTGATTTGGTCAATGAACAAGTGATTTTAGCTGATATGGGCCTTCTGAGTGGGATGACAGAGTTTGTTTTGGCCAAAAATGCTTAAAAATTGAAGATTGCTCCTGGGTCTTGTCTCCACATGCAAGCTTAAACCAGTTGTAGATTTGGCCTCCGATGTCCGATTTGGACGAAAGAAAAGGCTATTCTGACTTTCTCAAACCTCCTGAATCCAATGGTGGCCTCTGATATGACCCAATAAGCTCCAATTTTGACCCGCAATAAAAATGCCACAAATTCAAAATTTTAAAATCACTTCCAAAATTTCTTTAATGGCAAGCCAATGGCACTCTCAAAGCTTTGATACCATGTAAGATTTGGCTATGGAGATAACCACCCAAGATCTAGAGGCCTAACGGAAAGCACAATAAGAGAGAATCAATATGACAAGAATAAACTGTATTCTTCCGAGAATGCAAAAGAATAGATTGAATTAACAGAATTCACCTCATTGAATATTACAAAGGAACCCCTTGGATAAGTAGGCCAAGGTGAGACATAGGAATGCATAAGATTATGACGAGTGTCTTAATCTTATGACATGATACTTGAAGTGATGACTTATCACCCACATAAGGTGGAAAAGTGAAAGTGTTACATGTCCGGTAAAGGTGGATCACCCTCTGAGTTGGAAAGGAATTTGTGCAACACGTTCACTAAAGGTGGACCACCTTTCAAATGTGGAAAAGTGATAAAGTGATAACACCACCTGAAGTGGGTATATTCCTGTGGTCCCTAAGTAAACTTAAGCAACATTGGCATGTAGAACATAGGAGAATGACTTGGTGCAACACTCACACCCATAAGTTATGTGTATGGGGTTGTGTTTTAATGACTCCCCATCCCAAACTCACCGTATACAAACTCAAGCCCGTGCTACCTCCACCTTTTGCTTACACATTCCCAATGGAGTGAGTTGCAATACGATAATAGTATGATCTCCATGCAAGAGTAATAGTTGGCTGCTTTATTATTGTTTATGTTTTATAATAAATATTTCAAACATGGCTTCTGTTTGCAAGGTAAGCAGGCTGAGGTACTATAAGGAGTTGATTGTTGCTGGGTTGTTGAGGCATGTTCAGTCCTGTTCAAGAGATGCAGCAAATTGTTCCTCTTTGTTACTGTTGTAAGGCTATGATTCTTCCATCAGATTCATTTAATAATTGTCTTTGTGGAAGCTGCAAGTGGTTTCTATGACTTTTCTTGTCATAGCACTTCTTTAATTTACTTAAATTTTTGCACCATCATACCTAACAAAAGTACATGACCTTTTACTGAATGGGCCATTCTGTGCGTTGATGAATCAATTTAAATCACATTGGATGTTACCTCTACTGAAGAACCCTGATTCTACCAAGGGATTTCAAAAGCACCAAGAATTGCAATTGAAGAGTGATCATTCTACCAAGGGATTTCAGTGTTCATTCATCTGACCAGAAAATAAGATAAAAGTTTTTGGACCAAGAAATGATAAAATGAAAATTATTTTCAAATGTTGGCTCTATGAAATCTGTAGTCTTTTTAGAGAAAAAAAGAAACAGGAATCTTTTGGATGAGGTTACATTGGAAAAATTTGTCAAAAAATGTTCAATAATATTTATCTGAAAGACTTTGTGGAATATGTTATGAAAATATTAGCAACAGCAGATGTAATTAAAGAGATAGAGATGAAAATCACATTTTTCTTTTGTGATAAAAATATACACTAACTATTTGTGAAGTATTTTCCTTAAAACCATAGGTACAAAATATGAATCGCTTCTTAGTGTTCTTCCTAATGAACAGCCCATCTCTGAATTCTTCTTGGAAGAACTCTCTGATCTATTTGTGAAGCTAAGTGCGCTTTAGTGTTTCTGCAATTGCAAGGAAGTATTGAAAGAGTTATACTTTATTACACTAGAAGGATGGCTGTATCTTTGTTCGTGGTGTCCAAAGCAATGATCTGTAGGGTATTGTGTTCATATGAAAGCATACTCCATTTACAGGTTGTGATGAGGCTCAATGCAAGGAAGAGCATTCTGGAAGATGTTATCTTCTTATTTACTTTCCTTTCAATCAATTCCCTCCTGTGGCTCTTAAAATTATGAACATCACAGTATATTGACCGCAGAAATTTTGATGTTTTCCATCATTGCCAACCATTAAATTGGGATGCCAGGAAGAGCTGCAATTGAACATTATCCTTTTGTTGTTCAATTGCAAATCTTCATTCATTTGGTTGATGTAAATAGGAAACCATGTGATAAAATCATAAAGGAGAACAATGGTATATAAAGGAGCCCATCATAGAACGAAATGAATCATTGTTCATGATGTCCTGACTTTTGTTTTTATGTCCAAGCCATTCTTAATCTCTTTCTAGGTTCCTAAAGAGTTGGATTTTATCTTGTCAGGATCCATTTATGCTCAAATAGTTGGAAGAAATCACTTATGAGGCATGATTCTTGTGTGGCTCAGCCCATGAGAAGAGATACATGGACATGGATATGGATACAGTTGTGAGATCTGTATTGGATACAGATACGACCATTTTTGAAGATCCCTAATATGGATATAGATGGATATCACATTCATAAAAACACATACGTATATTTAATGTAATTTTCTAAATTATTAGAGGAGGTTTTCGTTACTTTAAAATTAATATAAACTCAGAATCGCTACATAAATAATAAGTTGACATAACAATTTACAATATGCAAAAAATACACAAATTAGGACCTATAATCAAATTAACAATATTGTCATTTAAATGTAAATTAAAATAAAATAGAGTAAGTGAAATCAAGTTAGGTGTTGTGGAATGAGCGGTGTGGAAGGGCAGTGAGCAATGCAGGATCAGGAGCGCAGGTCTGTGGAGGCTAGATTCAACAATGGGGTTTGTTACGGTAAGAAAGTGGGTGTGGGTTGGAGATTGAACAGGCGGCTCCTATACCTTCTTTGACTCCCGTTCTTATTCGATTCTTCCTTCCTACTCAGAGTTCAAGAACAAAACAAACCCTACCATTCGTGTAGCAATTTCTTGTAGAAAGAAAATCCTCTTAGAAAACTCTAATGTGTCTCCCAAGCTTTTTGTGCTTTTTCCAGTTAATACCTCAAGAGTGGCTCTGCAAGTAGTTTCGGTCTCAGTGGATCCCAAATCCTCTTTTTGAAAGTAGTTTTGGCCCTTGTGGATCCCAAATCCACTTTAGGCCCAACCGTTTCCCCTACCCCACAAGACAAGATCCTCTTATATGGAACCTACATAAGATTAAAGGTAAGGTTCTCATTCAGACCATGAAAAGCTATTGTTTAAGTAATGGACAACAATTATTGAGTGTATATGAGGAAAAATCAGAATTATATGAAGACTACGCCATCATGACAATACGCTCATTGGTTGATTTCTGGCATGAAATCAAGTTAGGTAATGTTTTGAGTTTAGGGAAGGCATATTTTCATAATGGGGTTTGTTCTACATTGCTAAATATGAGCTTACCTAGTAGGAGGAGATACCATCACAACTGGTAGATTGTAATGTCCCCATTTTCAAGTTCTTTAGCAATGCAGTTGTCGCTGACTTTCTGGGTTTGTGTCAGGTTGTTCAGAGGGGTAATTTGATGTTGCCAATGAGTGTAGAAGGTTTAGAGGAGTCATATGGTGCTTTCAAATGTTATTTTTGGCTTCCGGTTTGGGTTCCAAGATTCTTGTAGGGCGAGTCTAGTTTTACAAGTCACCCAATTAGGTCCTTTTATTATCTTTCATCATTGAGATCACTCCTATGCAATCAGATTTCAATTTCAATGCGTTTCAACCATTGTCATTTTCTGGTGCATTATTGAGCTATATTTAATTAATTTCAGTAAGGTTGCCATTTTAATTACATATATTTATTAGTCACCTCAGTGTTATTGCTCGTTAGAAAGAGGATGGAAAATTTTAAATGATGGGATGTCTAAATGTGACTTTAAGTGCTGGAAATATTTTAATAGCAAATTAAATCACATTTAGAGTTAAAAGGCTTAACAAATTGTTAAGGTGATTTATTTTAATGGATGGAACTTTATTATTCAATGCTACATTGGGAGATTAAAAAGGAAAGTGTTTCTTATTGAATAAAAGCAAAAACAAAAAACATTCTCGAAAAAATAGCAAAAAAACATTCTTGAAAATATAGTGAAAAAGAAAAAGTAGTTCTTTTTTCGAAAAAACCAATAGAAAAAGCATTCACGAAAAATTAGCAAAAAGCAAAAAATGTTTTTTTCGAAAAAGTAGCTAAAAGCTATAAAAGGAGGATTGGGGCTTTCATTTGGGCATGTTGAGTTTATTATTTTTGCTAATTTTCTCTGAGGAAACCTTATGTGGTTCTGGAGTTGGACTTTGTTCAGCTCAAGGTTTGTGAGGATAATAAACCCCTTTTAGGCAACATTCTCTACGTTGTTGGGAGACACTATTTAGAGAATAATCTTGGTGATTTCATCTTGGAGGTCATAGTTGGACATACTTTTGGAGTTTATTTCAGTTTTGACAGAGGTTATTGCATATTAGTTTGTTAGATGCTGATTGAAGTAGAATAAGAGGAAGGGTTTGCTATTCATTTATTTCTTTGCTGGCCATACATTGCTAAGGAGGGGTGTGAAGTTTCTAGAATTGATCAGCTAGCGTTTTGGTGTCTTCTTCAGCAGTTTGGGGGTGCCTACAATGGGAAACTACATTGTTATAATCTTCTTTATCATTGCTAGAGTTTTTTTGGAGTTTGACATCCATTTTGGGAGTGATAGTTTGCAAATTTCATGAACAGTTCAAGCTATTTCAATGCTTCATTTTCTGGGTACTTTTGAATTAGATATGTAATGCTATTTAATGATCTGGATTGCTCTTACTTTTGGCAAAAAGTGTATTTTCTTAACAGAAATAAAATCTGGAATTTTCAGCTTTATATACATCTAGGTTTTATCAATTTTATTGAGTTATTAGTTGCTGCAAATATTTCTTTTATCTTCACTTTATTTATGATTCAAAGTTCATTGCAAAACACCAATAAGGCAAACAGGGGAGCATACTACATTCTAGGGATTGTTGGGAAGCTTTGAGCACCACTAGAAGATCTCATGATGAAGCACACACACACATGAAAATTAGATTAGTGCAGCATAAGCATGATGGGGCTACTTCTTTGTTAACTGTGCAAGTGATCACCAACAGGGATTGGTGGAGGTTTTCAAAGGGAAGAATATTCCAAGGAGGATTATGGAACCAAATTTCAATTTTAATGTTTCTGCTCTAATTTCTACCAGCCATTATATGATTCCTATTGCATATTTTCAAGAAGATTGGAAGGAAATTTTAGCCATAAGTTGGAGCATGTTTCCATTGATCACTTTTGTGGAGGAATTTACAGCCATGGCAAAGGTATTTCCAACTATTAGAACACTTGTATCTTTTGTTATTTGTAAGAGATTTCAGATGTGCTGTGCCTGTCCCATTTTCAGATTGTTGAAATCAGATTTTCAAATGTTAGTTTCAGATTTTAGCAGCAGTCAGGTTAAACTTTTTGGGGACTTGGAGCCTTTGGAGAATAGTGACAAAAGGTTACAGCTGAAGAGCACAAGTACTTCAGCTAACATTGCTTCATCTGCTTTTGAAAACCAAGTAATTCATGGCTGCCCGGAGTTATAATCATCTCACATACAAGCTGATTTGTGTTCTTCCTTGGAGGATCAACTCAAATTTTTATGCCCAACATCAATTTGGAGTTAGATGTTGATGACCTGATGACTTGGGCTTATCCTTTCGCCTTGAGGATATATGATGATTTGAAGGCTTGGGATCTAGGGATCGTTAGAATACTTCATAGGGTAATGCAACGAGATGGAATCGTCCTTTTTAGTACTATTAGAGTGACACAATGAAAATTTGGCAAGGCAAAAGCATGTCATGGTGAGTTTGCTAATGCCATGATGAGGATTATCATAGTTCTATCTAAGAGAGATATTTGCAGGTATGTTGCAGCATTGTGTTTCAAACAAAAGATTATGTAGACCTCCTAGATCAATATGGGCTTCTGGTAATTGGTTTTGGCATATAGGTAGATATTGCTTCGGGGCAAAAAATCTCTAGGAAGGGAGAACTATATCTAGGGATTGTTAGAATATCTCACAGGGTAATGCAACAAGATGGAATCATCCTTGTTAGTACTATCAGAGCGACATAACGAAAATTTGGTAAGGCAAAAGCATGTCATGATGAGTTTGCTAATCGCATGATGAGGATTATCATAGTTCTATCTAAGAGAGATATTTGCAGGTATGTTGCAGCATGGTGTTTCAAACAAAATATTTAATAGACCTCCTAGATCAATATGAGCTCCTGGTAAATGGTTTTGGCATATAGGTAGGGATTACTTCGGGGCAAGCAATCTCAAGGAATGGGGGACTATAATGTCCCTATTTCGTGAAGGAACATCCAGCAGAGATTTCTAGTCTATTTTACTCCCGTAGGCTAGAATAGGTAATTATAAGAGAATAAACTAATTAAGTTAATTATTTTAAAGGTTGTTATACTAAATTAAATCTTAAGGATAACTTCATTTTAATTAATTTATTTAAAGTGACTAAGTGAAAAATAAATTAAATATTCTAAAGTCACTTTTATAAATAACTTTTCTTCTAGAAGCTTTAAGGAAGTTAAATGAGATCTTTCTAGAAGATCCAACTGAACCTTTAAAAAGAGATGAGAGCAAGTCATTTGGACATCTTGGTTTTGATATTTCTATCAGAGAATTGTGGAGAGCACGCTTTTGCAGGTTCAGCATGCCCTTGGACAAAAACCCTTGGATATTTTGTTTGGTTGGATAAAAACCCAATTTAACCCCTAGTGGATTCATCTCAGGATTCACAGTTACACTTCAAGGATCAGATTGTGGATATTTTCAGAAATTTGTGAGGTCTTCTATGAAGACAAATTTCTGAAATTTTTGGTGAGGTTGTGATTTGGAAGTTTTTCTTCAAGATCTGGCAGTACATTTTGTTCATATCTTCTAGGATATTATTGATATGCTTTTGGGTGTCTTTCGAAAACATTCTCCTCAACTGGGCGAACCATTCTTATAGGTTATTTGTAGGATTTTGGTTGAATCTGACTTTTCTATAAGGAATTGCTCCTAGACAGGCTGCTTCACGGTTGGCTGGCATGTGGGCTTTTTGGAGTCTGAAAACAGAGTGCTTACTCACTCGTAACAGTTTCAATTCTCATTGCTGCAAGTCTTCACAAGGTAGTTTGGTTTCATGTTAAGGGTTTTTTATGAAGTTATAGTCATATTGTAATAGGCAGAAAGAGGATTGATCTGCTGTTGTCTGAAAACTGACATGCTGCTCCAGAAATGTCCATTTCTTCTCCATGGTTCAGACTTTTCAAGGACAGTTGGTATTGCTGATGTAAGGTCTGTATCTGTACTTTATGCCCAGATCTGATATCTTCCGAGTCTTCAGTGTGTTCAGGTGTTTAGAAACAATGTTGAAGTGATGTTCTTAATGATGGAAGGCAAACCTGTTCTTTCATATTGCTGAATTGAGCAAGTTGTATAGTGAGTATCACTGAGACCTATTGTTTTATATCAGCATTGCAGCCTTTCAGGGAATTAAGATCAGATCTGAACTGTTAATAACTTGTTTTCAAATTTATATTAGTAGGTTTCATTCTCAGATTTTCCATAATCTTTCGAGCATATGAATGTATGTTATTTTGTGTTCCATTTATCATTCATTGGCTTCATCATTATGGAATGAAACATTCATGAATCTGAAAATACCAAAATGTGCAAAGAAAACCCTTTTTACTAAAGAAGCATGCATGTCTGACAAAATGAATGAGAAAGATTGTTAGATATTTGAAGAAATCAGTGAAGGATTTTACACTTATAGATATGATAGCTGAATGTAATGCTCCATTAAGCACACTATAACAAGTATCGGTATCAAAATTAAATTCCCCTTTTACTCAATGAGTATATTATTTAGATCACAGGGCAGTGGGGACATCTGATACCAAAATTTCTGTAGAAAGTATCAGAGGAAGATTTGGAAAATTAAGAAAAATGAGGCCAAAGCATTTTAGGGGTTATATAAAATCAGCCCAAGTTCTTAACTTCTGGAAAGAGGAAATAAGATTTTATTTATTTTGAAAATGAGTACTAGGCATATTGTTTGACGGTTTGGAACAACAGTGAAGAAGTTAATTAGAAGTTTTACTTCTTGCTATTCTATCCAGGACATTTTGTAAACTATTCTTTTGGAATTCTGAAAAACAAAATGTTGTATGTCTTAAGGTGCTATAGTTTGTGTTCATGTGGATAGGTAATCAGTCCTAGCATGTTTTTCATATACAGGCCAAGTGGTATCTAAGAGCTGCAGAAGGTGGAAGCACCCGTGCGATGTACAATACTGCTTTGTGCTACTTATCTGGTGAAGGCATTGCACGCAATTATCAGGAGGCAAGGAAATGGATGAAGCACGCAGCACTTGCTGGCCATAAAAAAGCACAATTTGAGCATGGTCTGACCCTCTTTGCTGTAAGTGCACCACTGTTCTTGTGACTAAGTTTAATCCTGAAGTAAGCTATATTTTTAAATATGATTCATTCTTGTTTTGTCTGTGTATCATATAGAAAAGTTTGAAGGCACTAGTGCTTAGAGATGCATTGAAAAAATCATAGTTTTTTTTATTATATATGATTTGCATACATACAAAGTCTTAGAGAACCCTGTACTTAACCTTTTCAGATGAATGGAAAGGCATGGAATCCCCTAGACATGTTGCTTCCTTCCTTGTTTCCCTTATCCTCTTGGGCAAGTTGAGTATTTCCTAGTGGTGTATCATTCCTTTAGGGTCCAAGCTGGACAACCTGATCAACTTGATCATAGCAGTGAATACCTCTTCTTTGAAATTTGTGGCTTTAGTGTGAGAGACTGGGCTTTGGGTTAGCTTTTGTCAAATCTCATTTGATACCATTGGTCTTGTTGATGAGTGTTTTGTGACCACACTATAATGTCCCTTTTTTTGGGCACATTATTTTGTGCTGCATCGTTAGCCACTTCATCATGGTCCGGTGGGCTAACCGAGGCTTTGGAGGGATCAATGGGGTATTTGGCCTAGGTATTTCAGTTTCAGGCCAATGAGAGCAGTTTCCACTTGGTTTTCAGGGTACTTACTATTTATAGTAAGTCGGCAGAGTTCAGTTTTCTCGGCATTTCAATAGTGGACTTGGAGTGTCTCGCCGAGAGCTTTTTGGCAAGCTATCACAATTCATCTTCCGAGTTCGTTTGGTCCTTCGTTCTAATGCCAGAAGATTCCTTACTTTATTATTATGTCACTTTATGACTTAACGGTTATATTTATTTAAAAAGTGACTTAAAGGGGAATATGAAAAGACAGAGAAGGGAAACTGAAGAGTCACAACTGCAGCTTTAAAAGAAGGCTCGGAGTCTCATTTGATTATGCTTAGTTTATGAATTTATTTCTCTTGGAGAATCCAGGAAGCTTCAGCTTTCGGTTCTGAAACCTGAGGACGGAAACCTTCAGGCTTTCTTGGTGGATTGGATGGAAACCCAGTTCATCTCCGGGGCGGATTGACAATAGAGTTTGCCATTGTATTTACAGGTTCTTGATCATCCAATCTTGCTATAGCATTCTTTTTCAGATTGGATTATTTGTAGTTTCATTGTTTCGTATTGTTGTTGTATAATACGATAACATTTTTTGAGTTATTAAATGGAATGTATTGCTGGTTATCTCTGTGAAATCGATATTGTATTGCATGCATGTGTTCGTTTATATTTCTGAGATTTATTTGAGAAGTATTCGGAAAACTATCAGTTTGGGATATTACAGTGGTATCAGAGCTAAACATCTTGCCAACCTGTGAGGTTCTTCTTCAGAAACAAATTTGCAGAGATTTTGTGATAAGAAGAAGCTTTCTTGTGCAACGTTTTTTAGAGAAGTATTTAGTTTTGTGAAAATTTAACCTGTACCAAATCAGGCGTCAAAGTGGTAGAAAGGCAACTATTATGTTCAAATTTATCCATAGTTCCTAGCCGTTTGCTATTGGGATTTGAACTTAGTCCATTCATTGTGTAATGGCCATGACGAACGTAGGCAGTTGATATTCCCCTTCACATTTCGTTATTAAAGCTTGTATCCACTTGTGCTGGGTTGTTTTCGAATCACATTCCCAGTTGTAGCACACGTTCCAGCAGTGTGAACAACCGAGAGCTTGAGGACACATTCTAGCTTCCTCTCTAACCTCATTGGTGCGTAGATTGGACTTAGCAAACACAGACAATCATCACGTTTTCTCTGGCAATGCGTTTGAGGACTGTGTTGCAGGCTGGGTGTGAACGCAGCCAAGGTCGACGCTAGTCCGAGCTCGGTAGTGCGGAACGAGTGCCAGTCCCTTGCGGTGTGAAGGAAGGCACTAAATATTGGGAAGTTGCTACAACAGCCAGTTTGGATATTAATAGCTGCTACAACAGCCGATAGGAGCATAGGAGTCTCCACATGCGCCAAGTACTCAACAGCTTGGCCGGTTATTAGCTTTCACGGGGGTTGCGTGATAACCAGTAGTGTAATGGTTCCAGTCAAACAGGTTTTTGCATTCGCAGTTGCAAAGGTGAGTTACCACTAGTTTGAGACGGTAGTACTAGAGCAGCTCGTGGCCAGCACCAAGCTCGGGGTGGTCACTGTAGGAATCTTCTTACACAGCGTTGGACACGCGTGTAGTCAGTTACAGCACGTTAGGAGTAACCTAGACCAACAGCGACACAAACTCCCTGGGTGTGCATGGGTGGTTGAACACACAACGAATGGTATTAACGTCAGGCTGTGGCTTTATTGCTACCGCATCAACCTGGGCGCAGATCAGTTCAGGCTGTTGGTATTAAATTGGGCGCGCTACAAACAACCGGAGTCTGGGATAAAATAAGACCGGGTCTTGTGCGGGGTTGGGTGTCTGGGTTAGCCTTGCTCCCTTTTGACGCCCCAAACACTACTTACAGCTGGATTGCGTAGTGCAGGAGCAGGAGACAATCCTTACGCATGAGACTTGCATACCAGTGTGGGTGGCTGACAATCTTTCCCACCATCGTGATTGTTTCTTTTCCACATGGGCTCATGCTGACTGCTGTGTACGAGTCCCTTCTTGGCACCGTTCACTATGTTACTTGGCAGTTTCATACCTATGCGCAGTCAAGGAGTTAATCAAAGTTGCCAGGGACCGAAGGAACAGTGAAGAGTTGACATCCAACATCGACATTCACTGCTAAGTTGTAACACTAAATGCAAAAAAGAAAGGTGCACTAACTCTGGCGATTTCTATCTCTGAGTATATACACCTTCAGATTTAATGTTATCAATATGTATTTGCTTTGGACGTTGTATTCATTAATATCATTACTTGTAATGAAGTTATGATATATATAGCTTTGCTTAGACGATAAGAATCCAACATTAGATGAATTGTCAATTTGATATAACACGTTCCTCTCACACAAAGATGAATTTGAACAAGAAGGAAACATAAACATTTTGTTTCAGAAGTGGATATCTAGTGTAGATTTTACCATATGGTTGTGTTGTGAGTAGAATAGAGGGAAGAAGCTGCGAATGATTAGAGGATCATTTATTATGATTTGAAGCCTGGGAGTGTGCATCTTTGATGAGGTCAGTGTTGCAGAAGTTACTGATTTTGGTCTCAGTAAAACAGATGAAAATTAACAAGGCTACGAGAACAACGAATTATTTTGATCATCTTCAACCAGCATAAATTAGAAACCCGTAGCTGAACAAAGAAATAAGGTCTAAAAATAAGAACCATCCATTACAAGCAAGCTACATACTATTCAGGTCTTATGAAATAATTCTGGGTGCTCAGAAAGTGTTGGAAAATCAGAATTATTATTGTAATGACAACATTTCACAGTTACAGAAGTTGATTCAGTCCTTTGCTTGAAACCTGAAGAAAATTGAATGATGGAGACCTTGGAAAGCCCAATATTCTCAAAAGAATTCAATGACACATTTTACAGTGTGCAACTAAGAGATATTCGAAAGGAAATTGAGATAGGAAATGAGTTATGTTGCCTTGGATGGTAATTGGAGGATCAAAAATTTATGGGAGGTATGCTTGCCAAATTAGATGAGATAAATTCATATCTATCTAGGATAGATCAATCTGATTGTAGGCTTTTCAATTGGGCCATGCATCCCTCAATGGTTGCCTTGGTACAATGCAGGTTTATGAATCATCCACATAAAGTTGTTAGGCTTGCAGTCGCCTCATGTCTCAGTGAGATCACATGGATTACAGCCCTTATTACTCCTTATACCGATCACATTTGGAGACAGGTATTACAGCTGATTGTGGACAGTTTAGGTGGACTGAAAAATGACCGAGGTTCTACCTTTGGTAAGCAGGTAAAAATTTTGGAGTTAATGGCAAGTACTAGAATTTTCAATCACATGTTGAATCTCGGTTGGGATAAAATGATTCAACAATTATTTTAGTGCCTCCTAAGTAATTTTAGAAAGCGTCATCCAGATGAGGTGAAGACATGCATAAAGACTATCCTATCCTTGATCTTAGATGAGGACAATGACATATGCAAACAATTGCAATCAGAATTGTTGGCAATCTGGAGAGGAGAAATAAAGTACTCACCCGTGGCATGTGAGCTCTTAGCTGAATTGATTAAGCTTTAGGCTGAAAGGTTCAAGAATTTATTGACTGAAAATGAACAAGTATCATTAGGCTTACAGGTTGCAGGATCTCCGGTAATGGGCAAGGACCAAGTGAGTACAGGGCAGATTTGCTTTATATGCCAAGAGGGCTGGTCACAGGAGCATGTTTGTAGTATTGATCAGGGAGAAGATAAATTGCAGCCAAGTGATAACGAAAATATAGTTTTGAATACATCTCTCTCAGGACTTGGTGAAGAATGTTCAGAGTTCTACTTTGGTGACTTGGTGGCTGAGTTTGACAAATTCATGGTTAAAGGTTGTGATAACCAGTTGGAAGCCTTTAGCGATTCATGTAATAAGGAATCGTGTGATTTCTTTAGCAACACCTCACTCATGCATAATGTTGATATGGATGACCCCGTGGGTAGTACATCCCAGAATAACAATGATGAGAACCATGCCTTGAAGAGTTAGTTGAAAGTCAGTGACGACACCATTATCGCTGCTCTTGTACACCATGATTGCACCCACCGGGTTATTGATGATCTATACAAGAAGGCTTAGAGGGATAAAGGACAATATGGTATTGGGTCCTATGTTGCAAATTTACAGGGGGTCAAAACAACATTTGAGGATTGGAAATCAGAATATTTGTGTTTACTTTCAGATCGTGACTACCTGTTACAGGTTGTTGGAAAATATGTTGAGCAGTTGAGGGAAAAGGAGGATGAGGTTAATAAGCTCAATAGAGAGCTTGGTGTTACCCAGGGTACTTTGGAACACAAATATTGCTCTACAGGAAGCAAGAAATCAGATTGTTGCCTCTAGCCAGTACAGGGAACAAGACGACAAGGAAAGGTCCAAATTCTTTCAGGAGTTGATTCAGGAGCTTGATGGCATACAACAGACTTATGGCTTGGATAGCTGTCCCAAAAGATCTTTGGGTCACCCGGAGTTTCTTTGAGTTAGATCACTTTCACGCGTTTGATAATTCTTTGTTTGAGATGGGTGCTGATTTGACATTTGATAATCCCCTTTTCGAGCTAGATGAGGAAAATATTTTCTACTTCCATGATGAGGATGAGATTGGTTGCAGGATTTGGGACCCAGGGTCAGTTACTAGAGATGAGTCTTGGTCACCAGATTGGAGTAGCGGGGTGAGCTCAGTTGTTGAGCAGTTTGGTTTCTACATCAGCAATTTAGGATGGGCGGTTATGTCTTATTGCATGATGGGTGATATGCCTTTCCTTGCACTACCTTTTGCTGATAGAGAGATGTCTCGTGTTGGTGAGCATCCCTGGATTCATTCCCCTCTTCACACAGCTGTGACTCCACTACATTACCATACCTATTCATCCAGTGCCTATGGTAACTCTTTCACCACAGATTTTGGGCATGATGATGACGATTGGGTAGAGTTTATTCATTACGGGGTTATTGAGCTTGGTATGATGATTATGCTTATTGGTGTGAATTTTTCACTCAATGGTGTGCATGGTATGACTCCAGGTATAGAGAGACAACTATGGAATGAGGAATCCTAATGCTGGTTTAGGATTTCCAATGGAGTTGGTTGGTGCATCACACGTTGGCCACATTGTATGGGATGCATTTTGTTTTCCATTCAGCCCACCTACGGAGGACTTTCTTTTTCGATTATTGTGTAGGCGTGGGATGAGTGATTGGTTGGGTACGCTTCCCTTCTTGCAGGAGGAAGCCTTGTCCTTCAGTCTTGATAGTTTGCCTCTTCAGTACAGTTTCCGGTTCGGGCTTCAAATCAGAGGGGCAGTATTATGGTAGTTGGACATTTTGGGTGATTTGCTCAATATGGGCACGGAGCGACAGGATATTTCAGTCAGCTGGGGGGATGGGTGGCCCTTTTGTTTGTGGGATCCAGGAGGGACATTCTTGTGGTCGGTAATTATCCTGGGAGCTGATTGGTATGATGTTTGGTTTCCTCCATCTGACCTCAGAGGTACTTGTGATTTCAGTTGGAGTGAGGTTCTCAACTGAATTGTGTGTTTTCTCACAGATGATGTCAGCACAGGGTAGATTGATTCGGCCGATCAGGCACATGGGATGATTTGGGATCTCGACATTAGAATGGTTAATGTATTGTCGTTGTATGATTGGCTTCACAAGTTGGGGCATATTGTTTGTTTCAATTTTTCACGACAGATTGGTGGAGCAGCTTCCTTGAGGTTGGTATGGGATCCAAGTATTATAGTCATAGCATGCAGATACCGATTGCTTGAGGGCAAGCAATCTTTGGGAAGGGATGATTTGTAATGTCCCCTTTTTCGGGCACATTATTTTGTGCTGTGTCGTTAGCCACTTCATCATGGTCTGGTGGGCTAATTGAGGCTTTGCAAGGATCAATGGGGTATTTGGCCTAGGTAATTTTAGTTTCAGGCCAATCAAAGCAGTTTCCACAGGGTTTCCAGGGTACTTACTATTTATAGTAAGTTGGTAGGGTTCAATTTTCTTGGCATTTTAGCAGTGGACTTGGAGTGTCTCGCCAAGAGCTTTTCGGCAAGCTATCACACGTCATCTTCCGAGTTTGTTTGGTCCTCCGTTTTAATTCCAGAAGATTCCTTACTTTATTATTATGTCACTTTATGACTTAACGGTTATATTTATTTAAAAAGTGACTTAAAGGGGAATATGAAAAGATAGAGAAGGGAAATTGAAGAGTCACAACTGCAGCTTTAAAAGAAGGCTTGGAGGCTCATTTGATTATGCTTAGTTTATGAATTTATTTCTTTTGGAGAATCCAGGAAGCTTCAGCTTTCGGTTCTGAAACTTGAGAACGGAAACCTTCAGGCTTTCTCGGTGGATTGGACGGAAACCTAGTTCATCTCCGGGGCGGATTCACAGCAGAGTTCGCCATTGTATTTACAGGTTCTTGATCATCCAATCTTATTTTAGCATTCTGTATTTCAGATTGGATTATTTGTAGTTTCATTGTTTTGTATTGCTGTTGTATAATACGATAACATTTTCTAAGTTATTAAATGAAATGTATTGTTGGTTATCTTTGTGAAATCAATATTTTTTTTTGATCAGTAATAAGTAGTATATTTTATTAAATATATGAAACAATTACAAGAGGCCATCAACTGCCGTGAAATTCAAATCCCAACTTTCACCATCACCCAAAAAACCTAATCTATCCATCATCAAAATGTAATGTCCCCACTTTAGCAGTTGACCAAGCGTGTGTGCGTTAGCCTTGTTCTACATGGTCCCGAGGGCTAACGAAGGGTTTAAGGGGATCCTGGAGTGTTTTGGCCTAGTCATTTCCAGTTTGGGCCAAAATGAAGTTGATTTACTCAGTTTCAGGCATACTATTTTTAGTAAGTCAACAGGACATAGTGGAGGCCAATTTTGGTGATTGGATTTGATACTCTTCGGTGAGAGCTTTCTGACGAGCTATCACTTGCATTATTCGGAGTCCGATTGCTAATACATTTTAATGCCTGAAGTTTTATTAAAGTAACATTTAATTTAATTGTAAAATATTAAAGTGTTACTTTAATATTTATTTTATGGGGATGTGTACCCAAGGGAGACATAAGGGGATATTTTAATATATGTTTTATATTGCACATCTTTTATACCACATTGCCCATGAGAGTTGAACCGATCCTTGGAAATAGAATAAAAGGAAGCGTTTGTGGCTTCATTAGACAAGTTGAATATGAGAAGAAATTGGTGTGTGAGTTGCAGATCCGTTGTTGGCATTTGAGGATGTTTATCCTCTCTTGTGACATTCTAGACTTCATTCCCTTGGGGTTTGGCCTTTGGAATCCATTGTTATCAGTTTCATTATCAGGCAGTTTAGTTGCATTTCCAGCTACAGGCAGATTTGGTATTTTGCTCATATCTTCTTCACTACTTGTCCAATGCTTATGCCGCTTTGAGGGAATGATTTTATGAAGGTAGTGGAATGATTGAAGGACAAAGTACTGTAGCGGCACTGTTCATGCGGCACTATTCACGTGGCACTATTCATGCGGCACTATTCACACGACACTATTCACGTGGTACTATTCACGTCACTGTAGCAGCAAGTTCGAAAGCATGGGCTGGAGTTTTATTTCATTAATGCTGGAGTAATTAGTGAGTTGATAAATCTGCCATGTATTTGGTTTTATTAATTCTGAAAATAACATTTTATTGGCAGCAGTTCATTGTCCACTTTGCATATTATTGTAGTTTATTTCTTGTTTATGTTGTATGATTCCTATTCCATGCACAAAACACAACAAACAAATAAATGTTTGATTTCCAGTGTTATAAGGGGTTTAAAACATTAAATGGAGAAATAAGAAGTTGAATGCAAACTGTTTGACATAATTCCTTTCAGCAGTGGGTTTAGTTTTTTGGGGCATTCAGGGGTGTCCGTTACACAAAACACCAAAGCAGTTCTCGACTGCTCCCAAAAGATAACCCACATACGCAGTAAAATCCGAAACAACAAACACTACCCCCGAAAACCTGCCTTACACTATGGCTGTTTACAATATAACGGGAGAGGCGAAATTAAACATCGCAAACATCAGTTACAAAATAGACACCCCTTATGGGTTCAAAACCATACAAAAAACTTGGAAAACATTAAGTTTGCACAATTCTCCCAACCCTTCCCCGATGTCGTGGAACTGACGATCGCCGCCTGTGTGGATGCGCTATCAGGAAACCCATTGCTTTCCTTGCTCTCGACTGCTCAAAAACCCGAATTTCATTTTTCAGGTTTTCCCATTCCACCGCTATTTTCGCTTTGTAAGCCTCCTTATCCACCTCAGATGGCCACCATAAAAAAGAGAAACACCCTTTACTTCTCCCAACCTCCATATCCTCGAAACATTCGCTGTAATTGAAACCATAACCAGTAAAAGCCCATTCAAGTAGAGAGTCTAAACCCACTATCAGGTCTTTCAGAAATAGCGACTCTACCACCCATTTTACCAAGTCTTCCCTGTCGCCCAGCTCCAGCCCCCAAGCCATTATCATAGCTGCAATCTTGGCATTTACCTTCCAAAGGTGTTGGGCTTCTTGGTAGAGAGACCCCAGAGTTCGTTGAACTGCACTTAACACACCCGACAAAGGGCATTTTAGCAACTGCTTCAACCTATGATCAGCCACAGGACCGAAGAGCGCCTTCTGCTGCTTCTTCGTTTTGAAAGTGAAGGTCGGCTCCATGCTTAGCCTTTCACTTTCAGAACACAATCTCTCTGTGAAATCAATATTATATTGCATGCATATGTTCGTTTATATTTTTGAGATTTATTTGAGAAGTATTCGGAAAAATATCAGTTTGGGATATTACACACACCAACACAAAATAAAATACCAATGTATCTTATCCTCTCTTGAACAAAATCCCATGTATGCTAAGATTGTGAAAGATCATACAACTAATTCCAAGGTTCCTTTAATGTGTGGATAAGCTCAATGGTCATTGTGATATGGCAGTAACACAAAGGGACTCACGTTTGAATTGTTCTTCACTTCTTTTGCAATGCTAACTAGAACTTCTTCATCAAATATTGTAAGCTTGTGATGCTTCTTCAAATGGACACAATTGAAATAAATTGAAATGAAAAGGGAAAGGGTTAGAAGGATCTAAATCTACTCCTAAGGACAATGATATCAATGGATAGTGTTCCGGTGTACAAATTCCAAAATAACCAAGTTCTGCTTCACCGCGATCAACTACTTCGCAAGAGCCGGTGCAATCTGTGAAGGATTATGCAAAGAATTTTAATATCATAATGAACACCATCATAATGAACAATGCACATTTAATGATCAATGTTAAGCATCCATAATGGGCTCATGCTAACTTTACACCGCAACTTATAATCAACAAGATGCAAAAAGTATGAGCCATGAAAATTTATCAAACACCATTACATTTTTCCATTGAAATCAAAGCATTTTGTCTAACAATTGAGAAATTGGAAGAACTCCATGCAACAAGTTGAAATGAACATGAATCCACCTTATCTTCAATGAAATCAATTTTTTATCTCCCCAAGTCTTACAACAATGTCTTCTCCTTCTCCTTTTCCACTTCCATTATGAAGAGCCAGAGCTGACTATCTACATATCTGCTGATCTTATGAATCTCTTTTAACAATTGAAATGAGAAGGGTTTATATAGGCACCCAAAAACAAACCAATGGTCCAGATTGATCCAAGATCGACGACCAAGATTACAAGATAGAACCCTAATCAGGGTTTATTACAAAAGCACAACTAACTATTGAATGATTGGTTGCTTTATTGCTGACATGTGGCACAAGGAGGAAGGGCCATTTGGAATACAAATAAGGCTAACACCTAGTGAGCTAATCCATAGAACTAGTTTCTAAGATGCGATTTCCTTTGCTTTGTTCTTTATCCACAAATGTACTGAATCTAACCATGAGCGAATAAGCTCATCCAATTCTATGTTGGAAAAGGTATCCAATTGCACTCCTATCACTTCCAAGGCTTCAATCTATTGGCTGAAAGTATTTTCCCACTTGTTCTCTTGCCCATGAAAATTGTTTATGTAGATCATAAGGGAAAACATGTCATCTAGCTAGCCTTCCTAGATAGCTTCCATTTCTTTGAGATACACTTTTTCAACATTCTTCTTCAATTGTTCCAAGTTCAAACCATCTGCATCACTGCACTGAACTGCTAGTGGAAAGCCCACAACTTGATGAAGTCCATACTTGATTATATTGTTCGTTGTGGATGAAGGCATTCTACCAGGTGTGCCATATAGTCTTTTCTTATACTGAACAATGCTAAATTGTTTGAGATTGGTGGCTCCAACCACATTCTATTTAGATGACATCTAGGATTTAGAATAGAACCCTTTAAGCACCTCCTTAACTTGTTCTTGCTTGATTGCAGCTCCATTATTTCTTGGTGCAGCCATAGTACCTATATGAAACTCATAAGTAGTGACATTTAAAGGCTGCAAAAACATTTAAGAAGAATATGCTCCTATTCTGATTTTATTGATGAATTTTAAGCATTTTAACTTTAAAAAACCAGAAAGAAAGGAGTTAAGACTGGAAATTTCGTGAAATCTGTAGATAACTTTCCTTTGATTTTCAAAAACTTAATAATATGAAAACTGAAGAAAAATAAGAGGGAAATCTCTGATTTAAAACTGATTATTAGCATTGCAAGTTTGAAGTTGGGTTTAGAAATTGATATTCTTCAAGTAATTAATGAATTTGATCTTGGAAAGCTCTTTATTTTTCCCTTCCTTTTGCGATTTTGAACTGAGAACTTCTTCCTTTGCAGTGATGTTGAGCTGTGAGCTGAGAGCTTCTCTCTCTCTCCTGGTAACCTGCAAGGCAACTTGTGTTGAAATGAATTTTACTCTCTATCAATGTCCTTTTATAGATGATGAGAGCTTGCCTTGCAAGAGTCGACTTGCTGTCGACTTGCTGCTTTACTTTCTTTTTCCCCAAAAATATAAAGAATAAAAAAACCTCTTTATTATCTTCTTTCCCAATAAGCAACGCATCTTTGCTTTTGTCTAGTCAGCGATTTCCCTTATGATTGCTGTGTTTGTGAAGGCAAGAGGTCGATGTGTCATGAAAGCCAAAAAAAACCTTAAAACTTGCCCAAACTTATCAAGGCAATGTAAGGTGCGATTTGGCTTGCTTTCATTCGTTTTTTTCTTAATGTTTTAGAAAGTGTGAAACCATGTTCCATTTACCTTCCATCTTTCTCATATTAACTTTCAACACTTAATGTTTTCAAGCATTTGTTGAGGAAATCACTTCTTGGCACCTCTTCAATTTCTCGCATCGATTTTCAATACATAGGGTTTTTGAGAACTTGTTGAAGAAATCATTCTTTCTTAACATGTTGATTTGACTAGTTGACCAATTCGAAAATCCTTTGAGAAAGCTCTTTTTAGCTATTTCGTCCATTTGCCTAGCCTTTGATACTGACGTTTCTTTCATAAAAACTGTTTCCAAAAAAGCAAAAAAGCAAAAAGCAACTTTCTAAAAATGGGTGTTTCTCAAATTGATCTAGAAATGTCAAAAATGACACTTTCTAAAAATAGAAAAAGCAAAAAAACACTTAGAAAAAGCAAATGTCTAAAAATAGGAAGTCATCATAATTGGTCTTTGAAAATTGCATTCTTTCTCCCTTGACCTGTCTGAACGCATTCGTAGTATCATAATATTCATCCAACCAAGTTAGCACTAAGTTAAAGACCAACACTTGGTCACAATACTGTGAGGGCACCTTGTCCACTCTTCTTAGTTGAAACATTGAAGTACTGTCTTGACAACTTCCTTGGACTTGGTTGAAAACCCACGACTCGACCTATTTGTAGAGTTAAGAGATTGGAGACTAACACCAGACCTCGAAACACTACACAACAGGTTTCTTCATGAAGATTAGTCTTATAACAATCTCATGGCCATGTATGTTGTGGATTTTCTTTCTAGTTTCAGACTTGGTTAGGATGTTACCTTGATCTCTTTGGTTAACGTTTCTTACATTGAACCATGGGAGCTTGGTGCTCATTGACTTTTGGCTTTGGAATGCTTTAGAGAAGGGAGTGCAATGGTAGTTTGGGGCATTGTTCAACATTTTTCTTGGGTTGTCCAAGGACCCTTGATTAGTTGAGAACAGAGCTAGTCTCTCCTTGATGTGAAATATCACCTTATTGGATTTCCTAGGTGAGTATGTTGATGTGTTTGTGGGGGAGTATATGAGAATTTGTTGGATTGACACCTTTGTTATGGTTCACAAAATCTTCATAAACCATTATGCAAGCGCTGCTTGATTCCAACATTATTAAGGAAGATACTAAAAAGGATTTCCCCAGGCTTCGTTAGAGCTCTTGGTCACCTTTCTTGGGTCTCTAACATTGCTCCAATTCTGAAGAAGAATGGATAAGTTTGTATTTTCACCGACTTTTGGTGAATTCTGAATTGACTGCATCCAACCTTAACATCTTTTGATCACCAAAATCTTGTTTTGGGCAAGGTGAGAGCATATAGTGAAAGGGTTAGATTGATTATTACGAAAAATGCTTTCTGGCAGCAAGCCGCACAACTCAGTATAACAACTGATACAAAATATGAAGTAATGAAACACTTTTCTGGCTGCAAGACTTCTAAATTAACTACAATTGAAAATTGGAAATAATTGAAGCTGGTTCTGGTGGCATGCCTTCCAGAACAAATTGCAAAATTCCAATCTGGTGGTGAACTGCACAAATTGACATTGGAAATATAAAGCTGGAAAGTAAATAATTTATTAATGTCATGGTGGCATAAAATTCCAGAATTACAAAGCAAGAATCAACTTCTAGACATAATATTTTTGGTGGTAAACTGGAGCGAAATTAATGAGAAAAAATATTATTTTATTGATCTGAAATAGTAATTATCATTTGCAGAAATTTTATGTTGAATATTTAAATATATCATAGCAAAAAATTGCAGCTTCCCTGATTGTATGATTGCCTTTTGAAATGAATAACAAGCTGAATAAAAAATTATATTAGTAACTTTTTCAACACTGTGATTCCCTTATACTGACCAGCAGCAACAATCAAAGATCCCGATGTAAATCAAAGTACCTCCCTAAAGGAATTGCACCATTGATTATTGGTGTAATTATTAATACTCCTTTTAATACCAAAAGTGCAGCCAATAAGATTTGAGGTTGTGGCCCCTTTGAGACTGAGTTAAAGCTGCAGTCAGATATTATCATATTTGCCATGACAGCACAAAAAAGGTCTTAAATATATAGTCAGCACCCTTCATCGCATACAATATACAATATGCAATATGAGGTATGGCCAGCCAAGGAATGGCCCATAATAATATTTAAATGTTTAACAAACAGATAATTGCGATTGGAAAACTTCCTGCAATTGTTCAACTTCAGCACAGTGATAATTCTTGGATGGAATTAATCAAATGAATATGGGGGGTTTTGTCATCAAATCCATTCTTTGTTAAAGGATTTTCATCTTAGGCAGAAAAAATGAACAATGATCTCAAGAGGCATGAAATTTGTTAACTGAATTGGTAACCCTCTCCATTGCTCAACTCCTCCTTAAATAGGCTTTCAAGGAAAATAATAATATTTTTTTTCCTCTTTTTTCCTCCAAACCTTTATTAGTAATTAACATAACTTGTCTTTTTGAATATAACTTAAATTTACTTTTTCAACCGAAATTATTAAAATATTTTTCATGCACCAACCCATTAGTCTATGGGAAATAAAATAATAGATTAAGGGACTTTGTTGGACTTGTGCTAGAGAAAGGGATTCTCAGCTTGGTTTAGACCAAGGATATACATACATACATATTTCCTATCGAAATAGTTTACCAAAACAGATTTACATTATAAGGAGCTTCTGCTCCAGATTTTATCACTAGAGATCACCTATCCCGCTGTATCAAAATAATAAAGATGTGTTTACATACTGGATCAAGAGTATAATAGAAACATCTAGTCCCAAGATACTATTACATTATTGCTGCATTCTGCCATATCACAGTCATAAGTGCCTATATGAGGCACAATCAGATCTGTATCAATCTCGTTGAAGTCAAACTGGGCAGTGCTCTTCTCTTTCTTATTGTTTTCATCCAGGAATGGTTTGGTGGTCTTCCTTTTCTCAACATATTTGTTTAGCAGCTCCAGCTCCTCTTTGTTCAGGTTGTTCCTCCCTTCTGGGAAGAAGTGAGCAGACTTATATCTGTTTTGTAAACCAACATGACGCCCTCCTTTAGCAGGTTCATGAAGCGGTCTTTGGGGGTCTTTAGGTCTCTTTGGGGGTCTTTGCTCTGAAAAACCAAATCATTCCTCTTCTTCCATTAAAACCAGAAAATCTCAATAAACTTATTATAAATCAGCATAAAAAACATTAATGTAACCAGCGAGTATCTTGTGCCAAGGAAAACCAAGATTAGCATTCCAATCCATAGGTTGGCCAAAAAAGAAAGACCAAATAGAAATAGCATATTTTTTGTCAAAGAATAAATGTTCAAAAGTTTCAGGCGTAGAGCAAAGCTCACAGATTCTAGTGGAAAGGCCATAATTGTGCATGACATGCCCCACAACCAATTGTTTTTAGAATGAGTAGGTGGTGGAAACAATTTTTCATGGTTTCAGCTGAATTATGCCACATGTGGTTTAGGATTTTGGGCCACTTAGAGTCTGGCCAAGTGAATTTCCAAGAGGTGTTAAACCAATTATATTCCTCTCTCGAGCCAACAAGCATCACATATATTTTGTTGATTGAGACAGACTGAAATTTGGAGCCATCTTTCCATTTAATCATGCCATTTAAGTCTGAGTCCTTAATTATTTTTCCCAGTGACCCAGTTCCCCAAGCCATTTTTCAACATGGAGTATGTCATTTTATGTGTTACAGATAAACCAAACTTAGACCTCATCTACTCCCAAGAACCCAAGCTATCACTGCTTTCTTCACATTATTTAGCCCAGCCTTTTTAATTTGTCTCTAATTAGTTGAAATTAACAATCAGCATCTTTGCGGTGCCCTAAATATCAATAGCTTTGAGAAAGTAATGTCCCTCTATATATGTGATTGTGATTTTGATGGGTGGATGATGCCTATTGTCCATCCATGGCAGTCCACCCATTTGCAACTATACTGCATCCACTAGTGACTGGGGTAGCCTAAATTTTCTCCATTAAAATAAAAATCTTGGAATAACTCTTATCCAAGATTGTTGTTCTCAATTTTGTCTCCCTTGGCGGCACATATGAAGGTTCTGCTCTTATTATCTTTGCCTCAACCTCCTAATTATAATTAGAGTGAGTCACATGGATTGGAATGACATCTGCAAAAGAACTTGCCAATGGCATCATCTCTCTCATCCTTATTTTGTGTATTGAATAACTTTGTAACATGTTTGGAGCATCATTAGTCACTCTACATTTCCCATTAAGCTTTGCTACCCCTAAACTAGATGGAAAATAGGAAATTATGGTTGTGAAAAGTATTATGCTAGCGGGAGTAGGACACCTCAATGGCATAGTAGTAGTTGCAGTTGCAGTTGTTTTATTTTCAACATAACCCTCATCACCATTTATTTATTTCAGCCCTTTGTTTGAGCGACAAGGTGCCACATATCTTAGTGCCTTTGCCTCATATGTGAAGTAGGTTTGCATTAACTCTAGTTATGTTGCTTTGAAATTCAAGGAAACAAAAATGACAATCCTGTAGCCTAGTACCTCTTGATACCTCAAGTTTTGCTTGTAGTTTGGTTGCAAATTTTTAAAGAGGACTTCTTATTGAGGCATTCCTTGGCAAATTATTCTAATAAGTTGGAAGGTTAAATAAGATGTGCACTTTGAATAGAACTAGCTGCTTTGGCCCCCTACCACATCTGTATTTGGAGTCTTAGATTCAATTCCATAGGCTTTGGCTAACCTTCTTCATTATTCATGCTGTGAGAAGTAGAACTCATAATGACACGTTATGGAATGAAATTTATGGTATAAAATTTCAACCATACATATGTCTGTGATGTCCCATCCTTAAACTAGTAAAGATCAGCCGTTGTAGATAGCAAGTAAGAGTTCAAGTAGATAGTTTGAGTTAATAAGCATAAATTGTATCAGGGAAAATCATCAAGTCTTATCAATAAGATGATTTTCCTATCAAGTAGCACATCAGTAGCACATCAGAGAACATGATGTGAGAATGAGTCAAGATTCAGGATGACAGATATTGATTATCTCCCTCAAGACAACAAGAAAGAAGTATGATGTGGATGTCACATCATCCTGCTTCCATCACACATAAAGAGTATTTGTAGCATCACCATCATTACAACAATCATCATATGATGAGGATGAAGATGGTATGAATGTCATAAAAAATGCATCATGAAGAGAAGATAGCAGAAGTGTGATCGAGAATCATCTACCATCAGCAAATCAAATGATATCAACATCCTGGAATATCAATCAGCATACTAATCAGGTAAACATCGATTAAATAGAATTAGTATCGATGCATGAACAGCCAGCAAACATTAAGTGATAGCATGAGTTGAAGGATCAATATCAGACATAGCACTTTATAGCATCATTGCTATTATCAGAAGGAGGTTCATTGCATAAGTTACATCAATAAATCAGGAAGAGCAGAGATCTCTATATATCTGCAGATTGGAATATCTTAACTTTGCATAATTCCTGAAGTCATGTCAGATACAGCAGTTATCTAATATCCAATCCACATGTTATTATTTGCAGACTACATATTACCAAGATAATCTTAGCATTATCTATATATAGACCAAATCACCTTGCATATATCCAATTGTCAAATTAGAGATAGCAGTGATATTATCATAAATATCTTATCAATTGCATAATCTTAACATTTATAAGTGGTATCATCGATCATAATTCATAGTGTTGATTGAGGCTTCGAGAAAAGAAGTCTCTTGCAATTGATTTTGCAAGTTAATTGTCCCAATTTCATAAGTTATTTCAAAATGGGACATTACAATGTCATAAGCAATAGCTTAAGGCACAATAATTTTCTCTTTGTTTCACTTTTAAAAGGTGCATGAAGCACAAAAGCATTCACACAAATAGAATTCTTTGGGCTTAAACCTTTGTTAAAAGGATTTCACTTTTTTTTTTCTCTTCACTTTGGGTTGTAGGAAGCATAGAAGTAGAGGACAACAAAAGATGAAAAATTTAATTTGACTAGTATTAATTAGATATATATAGAAATTTGCAAATATACATTTTAAAATATTGTAATAAATAAATTTTAAAACTTAAAATATTGATTGTATAAATGTAAAGTTAAACCCTTAAATGCTGTTTTTTTGGTGTTGTAACTTCTATTTTCAATAAAACAACAATTCAACAACCCTACACCTAAGATACCGATGCGTTCACCTAGCCCTGGGATGCGGGAGCGGATACCAGAGTGGTGCGCACATGATGCGTTTGTTCTGTTGGAAATAGTTTTCAACCAGCAATTGACGCGCCTCGGTTATAACCTCACTAGCTCCGTCATTGCCCCAAGCGCAAAGATACTGATAACCCATTCCCATTCCATGCTATATGCCATTTCCTTCCTCCACCGCGCAAAGATACTGTTTTATATTTTATTGCAAATCCGGAGAAAATCCAATCTTCCCTTGTGGCGGCAGATATTTTTATATAATATGAACATTTGAATGAAGAAATGAAGGATTCTTTTTTAAGCATGGATGATGTAAAATAATATGTTGTTTTCCCATTTAAATAGTTTGCATTTTTTAAGTTATGATTATCAGTAATATTTTAAATTGATTTTTACTACTTGAATTTTGAATAATCAATAGTTCAACATATTTAATATTTAAATAGATGACTTTTTTGTTTTGACTTGTAACAAATATTATAAGTAATGTAATTTTTCATGTTTATTAAGGTTATATAATAATTATCTAATTGAAATCCTATTTTCTAGGTATTTTATGTTTTCTATATATATTATGAAAATATTTTATAAATAAAATTTGGCTAAATTGAATTAAAACATTACAAACATAATATGTTAATATTTATAACATATATTAAAACATTACAAACATCAAATATTATTTTAATCAAATATATTATGTTAGCATGTTGCATTGAGGGGATCGGTAACTTAGATTATATATATTAAAAAAAAAATACATATATACACACGTATCCAAATGCATCCGCATCCCCTAAAAAAAGAATTTCGCGCATCCCGCACCCGCATCCGCATCCCACATCCTCATCCGAATCCGCACCCGATCGGTAACTTAGCCCTACACATAGTTCCAAGACTCGGACTCGCCTTGGACTCGAAAAGCTCAAAATGGACTCGGACTTGGACTTGGCGCCTGGACTTGGCAAGGACTCGACAAATAAAAAAACCCATGAAATGCAAAGATTTTTAAGGATTTTAAGTTTTTTTCCTGCAATATTTAGTCAATTAACATCTAATACACAATAATTGAGATAAATAGAAACTCCTTTGCACACATACACAACTTTGCATAGATCACATAAGTAAAAATACGGATTTCTGAAGAAAACTAATTAAAGTTACTGACACTGTTAAACCAAATAACATATAGAAATCTGAAATATAGTGTCACTGTCAAATGATAAATCAAAATGTCTACAATATTCATGGAATATGAAATCCATGGAATGAGAAGTTCAAAACATATATCAAAGATTCAAAATAAAGGCTCATAGCCTCATAGTAGCCTATGTCCTCCTACGAGTACGCCTAAAATGACAAATGGAAGACTCTATAGCCATCCTCTCTCCTTGTGTCTGAGGCTGAACCGAAACAGGATCCTCAGCGACATGCTCATTGGAAACCTCCTCCTCATCATCCTCCTCATCATCACCCTCCTCATAATCCTCATCATCAGACTCGGATCCACCACTCTCAGCCTCAGGGTCCTGCAATGGGTCTCCTCGTGCTCTAGCCTCCTCCTGTGCCATCGCTACTGCCTCTGCCTCTCGATCCACCTGATCAACCCATTCCAAGTCTCTATCACTGAAGACAGGATCATTCATCTCAGTGTTCCACTCTTCTTGTGGATCAATGTTCTCTAATTGAATTGGAGATGTGTCAGTGCCCAAGATACGTTTGTGACGAAGGCGAAGGTTGTAGTGAACAAACACAAGATCATTCATTTTTTTCACGGCCAACTTGTTGCGCTTCTTGGAGTGTATATGCTCAAACATACTCCAATTGCGTTCGCATCCTGAAGCACTAGATGGCTGGCTCAAGATACGAATGACAATCCTCTGTAGATTTGGCACCTTAGTACCAAACATCTCCCACCATGCATCTGAAACAAGAAAATTTCAAATCAGTTCTATAACTTTAACTTTATCAATCTAGATTCTAAAGTGGTAAACCGTAATAGAATTAGAAATTAGAAATTAGAATTTGGAATCATAGATTCTTACCAGGCATAAATGCAGTTCGATTTTTTTTGCATATCTCTCGTGCAAATAAGTCCCCTTGTGCTTTGGTGTACATCTCTACCTCACGGACTGTACTTGTGGAAATTGCATCATCAAATGACATCCTCTCTATAACATCATAGAGGCCACTCCACACCTCCCCATCAGCCTTGAAACTTGGGCTGAATTGGTATGCTGGATTAAGGAAGTAGGCAGCTGCATGTATAGGCCTGTGAAGTAGATTGTGCCATCGCCTATCAATAACATCCCATAGGGGACCATATCTATCCTGATTTCTTGCATAAAAGGATCGAATGGCCTTTTTCACCCTATCTATGCCCTCATAAATGTATCCCATTGAGGGCTTCTCTCCATCAACAACCCGTAGGAGAACAACAAGAGGTCGTACAAGCTGCAATAAATGAAGTTGAACAATGAACATAAAGTTATAAACAAGTGTTTAACAAAAAATAATGATATGAAAGGGAATTGGAATTTGGAAATGAGGACAAAAAGGAAAATTACATCAACAATCTCTTTGGCCGGTTGCCAAAAGGTTCTCTCATCAAAAACCAAGTCAACCATGGCAGCCTCTGCAGTGGTCTTTGCATATGATGATCTTGTCCACTCCTCACATACAAACATGCCTTTCACACCGGCCTTTGACTTGAGCATGGATTGCAACATGAGAAAATTTGTTGCAAATCTAGTGACCCCTGGACGAGACAACTCTTTTTGCTTTGTGTGTTGCCTCATAAGGTTGAGGACCCAAGTATGATTATATATATACTTGCAAATATTTCTTCCTATGTCTACACATGTTTTGATCCAAGGAAGTTTGCCAAGGTCCTCCAACATGAGGTCAATGCAATGAGTGGCACAAGGGGTCCAAAATATGTGGGGGTGCCTCTCCATAAGAAGTTTACCTACAAAAAAAATAAACAGATTAAAAAGAAGACTAAAAGCAAGAGAAGTAAGACATAGAAATTAAAAATTAAAAAAATTTAAAATTTTATCTGCTGCAACATAATTTGCTGCATTATCTGTGCATATTTGCACCACATTCTCCTCACCAACCTCCTTCAACACTCCCTCCATCACCTCACAAAGATACTTAGCATTTTTTGTCTTCCCCGAGGCATCAATGGATTTCAAAAACATTGTACCACCTGAAAAAAAATAAAGCAATTTAGTAGTAGTACTTACTACTATGATCAATGATCAATCTAATTCATAATTTCATAACTTAAGTCTTATAGCTTAAAAACTTAACATACTTGATGAGGAGACAAGGAAATTCAAAAGTGTCCTATTTCTTCTATCAGTCCAACCATCTGTCATGATGGTGCAACCCTTTGCCTTCCATACCTTACGTTGCTCCTCAATTTCAACTTGTACATCAGCAACTCGTTGGGACAAAATAGGACCTCTTAGCTCCTCATCATTAGGGGCTTTGAACCCCGCACCACAAACAGTAACAGCATCTATGACAATTTGCCAATATGGAGACCTAAAAGCAATTAAATAAATAAATTAAAAAGAAGACCTAAAGCAAGAGAAGTAAGATAGAAATTAAAAATTAAAATTATATATTAATAAGTACCTTGCTGCATTGAATGGAAGGTTGTTGTAGAAGAAAAAATCTCCAAGTGCTAGTTTTGCTTTGTCATGCATCTCCTTATTCCAATTCATGCCCTCAAGCGATGGTTGTGCACCAGGAGTTGTGCGTGGAGCAAAGATGGAATCAAGTGTGGATGGTTTCTTACGAACCCGACCCCCAATGCTCACACTCGCAGATGCAGAAGTAGTACTAGTAGTACTAGTGCCAATAGGAGTCCTAGCATGTGTCCTTGAAGAGCCCTGTGTAGCTAAGGCTGCCATTTCTTCTGCTTGTTTCTTTTGTAATTCTTTCTTCTCTTCAGCTGCCTCTAAAATAACTATCATCTTGCGTTTGACATCTTCGGGAACCAGTAAACATGCTTTAGCATCCCGCTTTGGTATATGTGCAAGATGATATTTCAGCCTATTAATGCCTCCCCCATTATATGTTACCCTACAATGCCAACATGTAACAACTCCTTTTTTGTGGCCAGGGATGGCATGTAACCAAGCCTCATCCCTTGCTACGGCACGAGGGTCTGCATCCGGGTTTGTTTTAGGCATACTTCCACTCCCACTACCCTCAGTCTGAGACATGATGACTGGTGGCAGCTGCAATATATTATAAATAAAACAAAATAAACATCTACAAGACTACAATATATATTATAGAAACTGAAAATCAATTTTACGGTTTACCAACACTAGAAATGTAAAATTGTAATTTGTAAATATTAAATACTAAACAAAATGGAAACAAAAAAAGATTCATGAATGCAAAAAAAAAATACAAAACAACAAAAAGAAAGTAACATACCTCTTGGAATTTTCTCTAGAAATGGAAATGCAAATCAACTTTGTAGAAGCCTCCTCCAAATGTGTCTTTCAACTCCTCTCAATGCTCACATGCAAGCTACAAAGTGCAACAAAGTTGAACAAACAATCAACAATCCTTCAATGAGAGCCAACCGGTTTTCTTCCTAAAACCCCAATCCTCTTCTCTCAAGCCTTTTTTCTCTCTTCTTTCCTTATGCAAGTGATAGAATGACCTTTTTAGGTCAAAGACATATTATAAAAGGCAAAACAAACCAAAAAACAAAGTGAAATAATAAAAAAATGCTTTTTTTAAGCGCTGAAAAGCGCTGACTGCCGGCCGAGTCCAGGCATCGGGACTCGCCGAGTCCGGCGAGTCCATGGACTCGGCAGGACTCGGCGAGTCCATGCCTGACTCGGCCAAGTCCGAGTCCAGAGGCAGCCAGACTCGGCTGGCCTGACTCTGGCTCGGACTTGCCAAGTCAGGCATGGACTCGGCGAGTCCTGGAACGTTGGCCCTACACAATGTTTTATAATCATATATGAACAATATATTCAATATTGTATATCCAAATTGAAAAAGAAAAGCCATGATTATTGAGTTCAGATTTAGGAATGAACAATTAAAATAAAATATGCAGATCCCAAATTATGAAAGTTCAAGAATTTACCTTGAGGCTTGTTGAATGAATTGACACTTGAATGTTTGATTGATGGAGACTTGGCAATGACACTTCCTCTTGCTGTTACTCTCCCACTTGCTAATGATTACACTCTTGCAGCCATGCTCAATGCTTTGGTAGTGATCTGGTGTGAAGGTGGGATCCATATTTATCCCATAAACTACTAGCATTAGGATTGGTGGCTCAAATTTCTAGAAACATGTCTTATTTTTAAACAACTGTTGTTTTCAAGCGTTTGACATGGGGAGACATGTGGCTGTCTTGGGTACATATGAGAGACTCTATCAAGTTTCTTGAATGCTTAGGAGATGTAGTGACATCCCTTCAACATCCCTGTTAGGGGAGATGCATCTGAAACACCCCCTCTATATGGGTACCCATGGAAATCTACATAGAAAGGGAAGGGAATAGATCTGATCCTTTCTTTATATGCTGTACTGTTGATAGGCATAGACTAGTGATAAATGAGGGTTTAGGGCACTATGAATAGTCATTGTGTTCCAATGGTGTTCTAATGCATCTCATGGTCTGATAAAATCCTGTCACAAGGTTTTGGAGCATAAATGGTTGCCAAGTAGGGTTCGTCATGATTCTCAAAAGACTTCGAATTTTATTTATTAATATATTTCTTGCCTTCAGATCCATCGACTAAGGAGTTTGGAAAAATTCTTATGTTAATATTGGAATGGCATAAAATTTCAAGTGTGGAAGAATAATGCCTTTCATGATTAAAAGAGACCTTCAAAAAGTAATTAAGGGCATCATAACATTGCATGTTTCATTGCTACGTGCAGTCAAGAATTAACAAATGGACTCCACACAAATATTTCCTAAAGCATCTTATACATACCAAGCTCAGGATATTTATCTTTTAAGTCTATTATTTGATTGAGTACAAACTAAATAAAGATACAATTAGAAAGGTCATTGTCGATGCTGAAATATCCTTGATTCTTTTGTCTTTGGTTCATAATACAAATAATACATTACACAGAAACATATAGAATGAGAACCTGTTAATTTTTTTTTTTGACTAGTTAATTTCATGATAAAAATAAGAATCCGTAACAGAAAAAACAAAAAGGTTAATGTATATCCTAGGGCAGGGTACAAATGCTGATGGCTGGTACACATTGGAAATGGCTAATGTCATGTAGGACAGTCTCTTGGTATCTCCTGTCACTTTGATGGGCATGTGCTGATACAAATAACCTTTTTAAGTGTAAAGATTATCAGTGTCCAAATGCCCTCGTGCCATGATTTAACAAATGCTATCCCTGTCCTGGTATCTGCCCCCAGACTGATGCGTCCTGGTTACTATGCATGGAAGAAGATGAAAAAATGAAATTTTTATAATGTATATCCTAGGGTAGGGTACAATTGCTGATGGCCAGTACACATTGGAAATGGCTAATGTCATGTAGGGACAGTCCCTTGTTATCTCTTGTCACTTTGATGGGCATGCCCTGATACAAACAACCATTTAAGCGAAAAAATCTTCAATATCCAAAATTCCTGCTATGATTTAACAAATGACTTTCCTGTCCTGGTATCTGCCCCCAGACTGATGCCTCCTGGTTACTATGCATAGAAGAAGATGAAAAATATGAAAATTTTATATTTATAGTGAAAAGGTATTGAATTGCAGAAAACGAGGCAGTTGTCTATGCAAAGAGATGAAACTTTTCTGTTGTTGAATTTTGTAAGGAAAGTATTTTTCTCTAATCTTATTTTGATGCATAAGACTGTATATCTTTGTAATGTGATATGCATCCATATTGTATCTTGCTGCAGTACTTTTACACCAGTAATAATTTAGCTATACTTGACTTTTGTGTGGTCTCTCATCTCTTGCACGTTCGTTCCTAAGTACTGTAATAATTAATTTTAGGCTATATTAATTTGTTTGCAAATTAAATTTGCTAATCCAATAATCACCAACTAAATAAAGATGACAATCCATCATGTGATTTGCTGCCTTGTTTCTTAGCGAACTGAAATAAAATTTACTAGTGAGATCCGGCTACCTAAGGAACATGAAAGTTAGTTATGTCAAAAGGAATCTATGACATGGCTTGCTTGGTTTTGGCTTTTGCATACAAAGCAAAACAAAAACATTTGTGGTTGAAGTTTATTCCTGACATAAATAAAAAACAATATGTTTCAAATCTAATAAACTTGTTGATAAGAGAACTGAAAAATTGAAAATCTGTAACATGGGGAATATACAATTGAGAAATGCATTTGTAACGATTGTGTAAATGTTCTTGTTGTAAGTCATCTAATAACTTTGGGAGTTCAGTGTTATTTGAAGACATTGGGTCATGTCAAGGGATGGTTATTTATTTTCTTTGCTGTTTTGTTTCTCCCTTATTTTCCTTTCCTTCTTGTTGATATTTATCCTTTTCTACTAATGAATTTAACTCTATTTTAAAGGAAGGTGATGGTGGTTGTGCTTTGGTATTTCTGGAACTGGCTACTCGAGCTGGTGAAACCGCAGCTACACATATCAGGGATATCCTTCTCCAACAACTTTCTCCAAAGTTGCGAGCACATTCGATCACTTGTGCTGATAACTGGCAAGTAAAACAGTCTTCGCGCTGATGCAATGTGGTTTCCTGTTTCATCATATAAGGGATCTTAATTCATAGGGCACAAGGCAAATTGTGTTGTATTTGAAAGCAGACAATTGTCAAGAAACAGGGTACAGTCTTTATTGAGCTTTATGAATATCCTCACATAAAATTTGTGTACTCTGATTTTGTGCAATTTCTCTTTTTTCCATTTTATTTAATGAATGCTATGTTCTGTGTGCACATTAATAGAAATTCATGTATTCTCAACAATGGTAGTTAAATTTGATGCCTGCAAACACTGCTAGGTTTTAGAAACAAGTCTTGATGGTTATTTTGTGAGATAAGTATATTATTTACACTTTAACGATCACATAATGTCCATATGGGTATGAGATATAGGTAGATGCTGCAACCAAGCCATATATTGCGTACATTGCAAAATGGATTCTTATAGCCAAAAGGCAGGGTGCATAAATCAGAAGTGTAGAAACTGGATATCCATAGCATAAAAACATGTCAAGAAGTTGGCAAAGGATCACATACAAAAATGGTTATTGTTCCTTTTGATTGTCTAGATTGCCATTATGCCATTTTAGTCTGATAGCTCAATTTATATGATTCTCTTGAAGGAAGTGAAATCTTAAGCTAAAGCAGGGCCTGCATTAACTTCCTTCGAAGGTATGTGAGTAGCAAGTAAAGTCATTATCTCTTGCATGATTTTTCTTTTCAAGCTACAAAATCATTTATATCAACCAATTTGCTATTTTAATTGACACCAAATCTGTCACAGCATTTTTTATACCAAAAATCCTTGAGTATCTAAGTATCCTCAATCTTGGATTTGAGACTATTGTATACATAATCCTTCTCCTCCTCGATGTTTAGTGTTAGGTACTTAAGGTTGTAATATTATTGTGTATATGGGTTGATGAATTACGTGGATATGTGTACACATCCTTGAACTTAGTTGTATTACGTGCATGTGCTTTCCAAGTCATCCCATAGTCAATTATAATAAAATGTTTGACATTTGAGGGTGGTAGCAGTAATCAATTAAGTGATATATATATATATAGAGAGAGAGAGAGAGAGAGAGAGAGAGAGAGAGAGAGAGAGAGAGAGAGAGAGAGATTGTTTTTGTTTCATACTTCATATAGAGATGAAGTGTATATTATGTTGCCCTACTTTCAAGGGTTTATTCCATTTTTTTAGCATATTATATATTTATATATATTTTTTATTAAGACAAAAGCTGTTTCTTCAGAAAGAAGGCTTTGCTTTTATCTGATGTCTCATGGAGATTCTTCAATACTCTCTAGATCTCTGTAGTTGTCTTGCCAGTCGAGATTTGAGGCAATTGATCATCAGTAACTGAAAGCTTAATGAGCATAACCACTTTACGATTACATTCATCAAACTTGTCTTGAGTCGCATCGGCTGTGGTAGGACGCGTCTTGGTACCTTGAATAAGCGCCTCAAGGCGACGGTACTCAAAGATCAACATGCGTTGCTTCCATGTGTTGTAGTTCTTTTTGTTGAAATACTAACTGCCTTCCAACATAAGATTGGTGAGAGATGCCATAGCACGTTTTTCAAGGAAAAATGTGAAAAAAAGGCACAAACTTCAAGGTAGATTAACGGAAGACCTAGAAAATTTGGAGACACCCAGTGAAGAACTCAAAAAACCTAGATAGAATCTGTTGGCTCAAAAATTGAGGCACAAAAAATGATGCACAAAGAAAAAAGTGAGATTGACCTAGTTAAGATCTGCAAAAACCCATCGGGATTATATTGTCAGATTTTGGATCTGCTGGCTCAAAAATTGACACCTAGAAAAAACGGACAACCTAGTTGAGCTCTTGAAAAATCCACAAGGAATTTGCAATAAAAAAAAAATTCCGACTTGAACTGAAGGGTCAAAACCTTAGTCGAAAATGCAGAAACCCTAGATGGGTGGGTGAGGAAAAAAAATGCAAATTTTGAACACACTCGGGGCAAAAAGGCTTAAAAAATCTTGAACTAATAATTTCAAAAAAGAAATTAAATTTTTTTGAAGAGGCCAAGAATTTGCTATAATACCATATTGTGGTAAAATAATGAATGTGTTATTAAACAATGATCATGAATGATATATATATATATATATATATATATATATATATATATATATATATAAAAGATACAAGAGAATGTTTCTATAACAAATATGAGAGAGGAAATAAAAACATTCTTGTATTGTGAAAGAGAGTTTCCATAACGAACATAAAGAGTTTATGAAAACATTACAAAAAGAGTGACCATTAGAAATAGACAAAATAAAAAGATAAAATTAGAAACTATCTATTATCGTAATAAAAATAGGTTTTGATGGGACCCTGAAACCCAATACAAAGCAGGTTTTGGAAGGACTTGAAGCCCACACCAAAAGATTAACAAGACTACTCTCAAGATGAAACAAAACAAAGACAAGACAAGGCAGAAAAACTATTGCCACCCAAACAAAATGTTGCCTAGCACAAAGAAACAAAAACACGAAAAGCTTGCCAGCAACCCAAACATATCATAACCAATTAGGAATTGCCTTTGGTCTTACCCTTATGAGAACAAAGGGTCATATCAAAAGAGGATTGGGGAGATTTGGAATTTTTACTTTTGATTGTAATCCAACCCTCTTCCACCCTAGCAACAACATTCTGCCAAGAGATCAAGTCAAGCACAAAAGACCCCCCACCCTAGGAGGGGCAAACCAGCAAAAGGAGCCAAGGGAGGGCCCACAGAAGCAAAATGAACAGGATCAGCAAAGACTTGGGAATTAGAGGGACCCAAGCTGGGGCCAACAGAAGCCTGAGGGACAAGAATATGCGCCACCGGAGGGGGACAACCCTGAACCAACAACCAATCAACAGAGGATCCATGCAAACTAGAAGACTCTGGAGAACCAGTAGCAAAAACACCACCATCACAACCATCAACTTGAGCAACAATTGGATTAGCTGTCGGAGGCTAGCTAGCCTCAACGGTCGGGGAATCCTGTCTAACAATACGAGAAAAGGTTTTCTTCCTAACAATGTAATGTTCTGAAGAAGCACCCTTCCACCAAGTGAGCGATCTTTTCTTTTTCTCTAATTCACATTGACCCGAGACATGCCCTGTTTTGAAACATTTTCGATATTTGAAGGGAATGCCTTCATAGTCAAGTTGCTGAAGCCAAGAACCTGTGGAAGACTCAATCTTAATTGTAGCAGGGAGCCCTTTCGAAACTTCCATGTCAACCAGAATCCAGGCATAAGTAGAATGAAAGATGTCAAATGAATCCTTATCTATCAACAAAAAATCCCCCAAGGTCTCACTGACTTCTTCGAACAAGGAATCAATCCAAAGGTGAAGGGGAAGGTTAGGGAGCCTAACCCAAATAGGGATTTTGTTGAACATCTCAGAGGAGGGGTTAAACTCTGGGTGCCAAGTCTTAACCATCAACAAAAACCTATCTTCCCAGATGTAAAATTAAAACATAGAATCTTAGTTCTATCATCAACATCATCAAATTTGGCAATGAAATAATCCTTAGCAATGGGGTAATTATGCACAAAATATGAAAGGAGAGGTTTCCAATGTTGTGATATCCAAACGTGCAACTGAGGAAGGCTGGGCCAGAAGCCCCTAAAGCGACAGATTAGACCATGAGAACCAAAGACAAAAGTGTTGTGAACAATCTCCTTCTCTATATCAACAGACAACTTGAGAGCAAAGGGTTTGCACACAGGAACATGGGCCTTGTGCGGCAAAACCCTAGGCACATCCGAAGTCGGACAAAACCCATTCTCGAAGCCAACTTTGAAGCAACATTAGCAGGCCCAGGGAACACTTGCGTATTAGGATCAACGCTAGAAACTATACTGGACGACGCAGAGGACCCTCGAGTGAGGGACACTGCAGGGGAACTAGAGCAAGTCACCGCCGAAATAGAAACTTTCGACATAGAAGAGGATCCAACGAGCAATGAGGGGGCAACAACGGCCGCCGAAGAGGAGGAAGTCGGGCCCAACGTAGGAGAGGGGGCCCTCGAACCAGAAGTATGCATAGATCTGAGAACCACATGGATGCCGCTGCATATTATATCAGTTATTATATATTATCTAAATTATATCAGTTATTTTATATAGATTCATAACAAGTGACATTCGAGCTTTGATTTGGGTAGAGAGAGAATATAATGATTTAAAAAAAAATCTTTTATATTGTAGAAGGTTGCATGTCTTACATAGGTCTTCAGTTTAAAAAAAATTGCTTGAAAGAAGACTTAATATTATTTTTTTATTTATTTCAAAAGTAGTTATAATAAAGATATGGACTAGTATCAAAGGAGATATAGTAATGTAAAATTGATTGCAATTTCAATTTTTAGTTTAAATTAAAGACAAAATCTATGCGGAATGTCATTTTCCACATAGATATCTTCAATTAAAACAGTTTTGAATTAATTCAAAGTACCATTTTGCAAGCTTAATTTGAAGTAAAGAACTCCTTCCGAATTTTACCTCATCATATCTCCTCTTCAAATCTCAAACACAAACTACATTTGTAGAACATTTACCTTACAATTTTAAAAATTTCATTTAATTCTGATGACAATTTATATTTTGGAAGTTAGTGAAGGAATTTGATTTTTGTTTCTTGTAATACATCCACTTCATTATCTTAATTTAAGCTATGGCAGAAAATGTCAATAATTGTTTCATTTTCATCATGGGTCCTTATGTTTGATGGAAGTTTAATGCTATAGAATGGTAGTTTAAACACACAAGAATTTGTTATTTGAATTATGGAACATTGTACTTTATGGCTACATAAAAGGTGTCGTTATTAGATGATTTTTTTGCTATCTAATAACAATTAGGCTTAATACAAAATGGAGCAAGTTTTCTTAGATAGGTGAGCTAAAAAATAATTAATAAATGATATTAGAAATGATGAAATATTAGAGTACATACAATTTGATTTTAAGAATGAAAATTTAATATTTCAATTTTATGGACGCATTAAAAAATAAACTATTTTATATACTCTACAAACATGTGTACTTTAGTAACCTCTAAGGACTCCTCACAGGCTAATGATGAGGATGAAGCTCCTATTGCAAATTTGGGTGATGCCCCTACTATAAACCATTAGAATAACACTCCTGTTCCCATCGGTGCAACCTCCTCTAATCATGTGGACCATTCCTCGCCTTTTGCTTATGCTCTTGCTCAACTCGAAGCTTTAGTTGCCAATGTACAATGCTCAAATGGAGTTTCATTAGTTGGGGATCATGAGTACAACATTGCTTGAATAGTTGTTCGACAATGTAGGAATAATAGTTCTACCAATTCACTCTTCTCCACAAATGGCAAGTGAGCGGCCTTCCCACCTTTGAGGAGAGCTACTAGCCTTTGTGCTACTGTACTATTTATTTTGTATTTTTTTTCTTTGACAAAAGCTCGTGTTGTTAATAAGCCGTTGATAGCCTATAAAAGCCAACACCCTTGTTTCAGTACCGTTGTTCTCTTTGATGCCTTTGGGCTGTGGTTGAGTTAGGGTCAACCCCCTTGTTAAGTTGCTTATAAAAAACAAGTGCAACTTTATTTTTATGAACTTAGCTAAATATGTTTCAACAAAGGATACCAAGTATACTTTTAAATATTTTAATGTTCAACATAGACAAATATGTTTTGGATCTAAACATTATCTTCCTTTCACAAGGAACAAAAATTCACTTCCCCCACTCACATCCAAAAATGTATAATGTTGCTATAATTTACATTGAAAAACTTGAAATTGCAAGGAAAACATTGTACATGTGTCATGTGTTTGAGATCTAATATAGAGATATGTGGAGTGTCTTGTTCTATGATGGACATTCTACAAATGTTGTTTGTGTTTGAGGTCTCATATGGAAATATAGTGTGGAGTGACTTCTTCCATGAGAAACATTGTACAATGTTTTGATTAAGTAAAAACAAGTTTTGAAATGACCCGAAACCTTGTACAAAGAGCAAAGAAAGAGAACAGTGAAAGACCATAAAACAACTGTGGAACACCACCCAACAAACTAGAGGAACGAATCATAGTTCCCACCAAATGGACCAAAAACCAGCCCAAATAACCACAATAAAGGACCATCAAGATTTACATTTTGGCTCATCCTTATGAGAACGTAAAGACATATCAAATGAAGGTTTGGAGAATTTGACTTTTTTTCCTTTAACTGATGTCCATCCATCCTCCACCTTCTCAACAGCCTTCTGCCAATCCAAAGATAAACTTGAAGAGCCCACTAAAGGACATACAACATCAACATCCACAAAAGGGACAAGGGTAGCACCACAACCAATCCCCAAAACCCTCTCAGGCAAAACATGGGCATCAAAACCCACAACATCAGTAAACAAGATAGCTAAACCAGAGACAACATCAATGTTCTGAACAAAAACAACAGCAACAGAAGGGGCAACATTAACATTTTGAACCAAAGCCGCATTAGAGACATCATCTGTAGCATTAGAGACAACATCAGGAGCACTAGCCAATGTATGATCAGTCTGAGGAGAGCAAGCAACCACACCCCCATCCTTGGAGACTTTTCAAACCGTGTAATGATGGTAAAAAACCCCCAACCACCAAGAAGGTGATTTATTCGATCTAACCTTATTAGATAAACACCGCGCAACAAGATGGCTAGTTTTGTGACATTTCTTGCATTTGAATGGAATAGCCTCATAATCTAGATTCTGGGTCCAAGATCCCTTTGAAGAAGCCAAAGTTATCTTCTCAGGGAGACCCTTAGATACATCAACCTCCACAAGAATACGGGCATATGTTGTCTTAAAAACATCAGAAGAATCTGAATCAACCATCTGGAAATCCCCAATGGCCTCACCTAGAGACTCCAAAATTGAATCCAGCCAAAGATGAAGGGGAAGATTCGACAATCTTACCCCTAAGGGTATTTTATTAAAGGATTCAGAAAGAGGATCAAACCCCTGATACCAGGGTTTGGCCATCAGGGGGAACTGTTACACAAAATAGTATTCCTATCTGCAACATTTTCAAATTTCACAATAAAAAAACCCCTTGCCACAGGGTAAATTTGAATTGTATCAGTTATGATGGGCTCTCAATGTTTAGATATCCAAGCATGTAAATTAGGAAGAGAGGGTCAGAAACCCCTAAAATGAAAAATAGCAGCGGTAGAAGAGAAATCCTCCATAGTTTTGAAGATCTCATCAATAGTATCAGAATCAGGATTAACCACGATGGGGTTACTTACAGAAACATGCAGCACCGAAGGCTGAGATCCCCCTCTCCCAGCAGAGATAGGGCCATAGATACCTGCTTCAAAAGCAACCACATCTGCATAAGAAATCGCTGAACTCCCCTTAGCCACCCGAGACCCTAAAAGGGTCGTCTATGAAGACCTTGGCAATGTGTGAGACAACCCAGAAATGACAACCGCAGGTGACGCACCACCAGACGCAGCTGCAAGAGCAGGAATGGAGGAACTCCCCTTAGCCACCAGAGACCCTGAAAGGGTCGGGCCGTCAGGGAAGACCCAGGCAACGATTGAGACAGCCCAGGAACAACAACCGCTGGCGACGCACCACCAGGTGCAGCTGCAGGAGCAGGAATGGAGGCTCCAGCAGAACGCACAACCAGAGCAGCATCGTTATGACACATAGCTCCCGCATGGATGTGAGCGGGAACGGCAACATTTTGAAACAGAGCAGGAACAACGGGAGTGGGACGCATATTCGGAGCTTGAGTTTTTCTCGAAACATTGTACAATGTTGTTCCACTTTGACATCTACAATATTTTTTAGCATATTTTGTATAATTTAATTTTGTTCCATTATTTCATTTAAGTTCATAATAATATGGACCATTGAGATACTTTTTGAATATGCTAGATGATTATAAATAATAATTCTAGTTGATATTTGATTATGTTTATCCATTTCATTTTTGGCACAATTGTCACATATGTTTTTCGAATTGAGGATAATCAAATACACATAAGTCTATTATTTTATTTTTAATTAACTTTGCCGATGTGAGGAAATGTAATTTTAAAAATAATAATTTAAGTTTGTCCTAAGTTACTTTAAGTGAGAACATTTTAAAAGGGGGAAATTTAAGTGTTATTGTTAAAGATGGCCAATGTTATGTCATTTGGATCGATATTATTGAAATATTATTGTAAATGACAATCTAATATTATATTTTGTACGCACTTTCTAAATGGGACACAATGAAGCCTTTTGTGACTTTCAGGACACTCCATTCTTTTTCTATCTTTTGAGATTGAAATTATAATTTAATTTAGAAGGTGAAGTACAATATTTTAGCGGAGAGGAAAATAAAAAATAAAGTACTAATATTTAATTATTGCCTTGTTGGATTTATGAAAAAAGGAGAAAAAACTCAAAAGAGATACTCAATTTTTATGTTACAAAATTTTAGTTAAAAAAAAATTGTATTAAATTAATCAAAAGATGAAACTCCTTTAAAATGTAAGATCCAAGGACAAAATATTTTGAAGACTCAATAGATTTGTAGAAAAAACCTCTTACCCACTTGAATAATTCCAATAAATCTCTAGAGTGCTGAATGTATGCAATTCTTTTAGTTTTTATCGTATTTGTTCTAGATATGAGGCATTTACATTGTTACAAAATTTGAAGGTTCTATGTGAGTTGTTCCATATTTTATTAATGATAATTGTCTTTTGTTGAGTTGTACAACTTCATGGGTTGGATAATTGTAATTTATTTGTACATTATAGAGATAATTATAATTTATTTGTACATTGTGTTAATCCTTTTCTAGTTATAGTTCCTTGAATTTAATATTGACTTTAAAGTTTGTACGATCTATATGTAAGGTTGTACTATTCAACTCATTGGTTGTAACATTGCAATAGGTTAAATATTGGTAGATTGATCTACATGATTGGCCACAACTACTAGAAGGTTTGTTTAGATCGGGATAGTTATTTGTTGGTTTTTGTGTATCTTTGTATCTTCTTCATGCTATTGTACATTTTTTTAGGAGTGTTGGACAATTTTTTGGAGTGGCACATACATTTATTCTTGCTACTAATTTTGTTGTAGTATTCTACTATTATTCTTAGAGTTGATTTTATCATTTTGAGGTTGATAATAAAAACCAACTCATTACCTAGAGTTACATGCTTTCTTTATGATCAATTTTGACTTGTTACAACTTGCTACATAATTGATGTGTTGTGTTTTGGTTAGTAATATATATGATTGAAGCATCATTTTCAATGTAAGTGGAGTTGCCTGAGACTACTAGTAGATTTTCCACATATTTTAGAATTAATTTAAGTCAAGATTGTTATTGTTTGAAATCTCATATTTCATGCACTTGCTATATACATCATAATTATTGTAAGGCTACGCCACTAATAATTTAATTTATTTTTAGTTTTGTATGAAGTATTCTCCCACCTTGTACATATCAAGATCTAGTTAGATTGAAAAGTAAAAAGATTTACATATTTCATAAGTTAATTGAAAAGGGCAAAGATTTACATATTTCATTAAACATTTTTAAAAAGCTAATTGACGACACTACAATAATTTCTATGTTTTCTAAAGAAGAGATTGATTATGAGTTGAATTTGGTTGGAAATCAAAGAGACTAGCTTGTGAGACGAACTATATTTTTCAAGTTGCATAAAATTAAGCAACAAGTGGCTCATATTATAAATGAAATAAAGAAGCCAAAAATGAAGGGTGATAAGAGGGAAATAGTGCAATTTTTTATTATTATAAAAAATCGCCATTACAAATTGAGAGGGAAATAAGAGGAAGAGAAGATGAGCAACATTTAAGTCCCCTTGGGTTGGAAAGAACAAAAGGCTAAACTTCCATGTGACCAAGGGCTTATGTCAAGTATAACTTTTAAAACCTATCTATGCTCTTTTTCTAGAATTCACTCCAAGTTTTTTAATTTAGTTATTTTTCTATTCCATATTTTAGTCAACCATTTAGACATCTTAGTACCTAGAAATGTTTTGTTTGCATTAGATTACTTCATTTTAGGTACTCCATATGAACTGCGGCTTTTGACCTTTAATTTTATCATTTGAAGAGGTATCATGAGTTTTTCAATTCATCCTTCCATGATAATCTTGAATAAGTATAATTATAAGTCTTGCCAAAATGACATTTTGACATATATAAAGTAGCTTAATATTTTACCTTGTCTTTATGTACTCATACTTAAACTAAAGACACTAGGGAGTAGATTTGATGACGACAAATTCCACATTCACAAACACATACAAATCATTCTTGTCTTCTAAGCAACAAGAACTTAAATAAAAAACTCCAACTTATTAAACGACACGAATTTAATATTCTTTTCCTAAGCAACAAGAACTTAAATAAAAAAACTCCAACTTATTAAATGACATGAATTTAATATTCTTTTCCTAAACGATACAAGTAGAAAATTGAACACTCAACAAACTTGAAACCCAAATAGTCTCTCCAACAGGTCTATTTACAAGTCTACACTAATCCACAACTGTTCATTGAAATTAAAATTTATAGAAGGAATACACAATACAAAACTAATTTGTTCTTTTTGGCAACACCAATACAACACTTCCTCTCTTAATATCATTTTGTGCCAACTTTCATTACTTTTAAACATTACCTTTCTTCTGTTCACTCTCTGTTCACTATCCTCTCTTATTTATTTGTCACACATTCTCCTTGGTCTCCAATTTCGTTTGTAGATGTCCATTTCCTTCTCCTAACAATGAACATAGACCCTACTTCCTCCTCCGCGATACATCCACACTAGACAATTTGCATTGTACTATCTATGCCTTCATTAGCTCCCTCCAAGTAACCCTTGGTTCAATACTTATCTCCCCTTGATTTCCCTCTCCAACCACTTTCAACTCCCCAACCACCAACTTCATGCTGCCTCCAAATGTTACCATATTTGTGCCCCCCCCCTCTCCTTCATACGAAGGATTTGGTTTAATACAAAATCCACTCCCTCTAGCCCCTTTGGGAGCCCCCAATTCCCTCCTATCACCACCTCTTGTCTCTATTATGGACGAGTATCACATTGACAATTTTCTCCAACGGTTTTCAACAAATTTATTTTGTATATATTCTGCCATCATTACATTTTATTGAATGGTTCCCCATTTGCAACCGTTTCCATATAGAGTAGAGAGAAAATGCCAACTAACACAAAGTTTACAAGGTCTTTCGATAAACTGGCTATATGCCTTGGATGCATAGTTGAGAACATAATAGATAGTTGGTATGGGGACATCAAGGTCCATGTTAGCATCAACATGGTTCATCACAAGTTCCATCGTGGTTGTTCCAATATGTAAGGAAGCTATTAGAGAGAGAATAACACACAATTGACAAATGAAATATTTTTGGTTGAGGCATATGGGATGCTCCTGCATTAGAATCTCTAGGTAGGAAAGATTTGTGAGCATGGCTAAAAAATGGAGTTAGGTAGTAGGACTACTCTTTAAGGATGTAACGACTTGCAGCGAAATCTATCACTAATGTAGATGGAGATGGTTTCTCTTTTTTCCTATAGTTCCAACACCTAGCCCAAGTTCTTGCCGTCTTCCGCCAAGTTTTTCCTCTTGTCCTCTTCTTTGTCATGGATTCATGCCCACTGTAGTCTGACCTCATCTTCTAATAATATTGTCTTTTTATCCTCCACTTACTCTCTACTCTCCTCCTCTTCTTCATAGAATCTTGTCCACTACAAACCAACCATATACACCAATGCCTTGCAACATCCTCTACATACTCTATATGCAACCAAATCCAACACACAAATCTACAACCATATCTTCTCCTACCTTAAATAAAGGTAAAATAAACTCAATATCATAGAGCTCATCATAATTTACCTTATACTTGTTGGAATAAAGAAGTATGGGAAGTCTCACCGTACGGTGGAGGTGAGGCCTCACCATACGGTGAAGGTGAGCTGCATTGGCACTGTATGGTGATTCTGCATTGGCATTGTATGGTGATTCTGCATTGTGGAGTAACATATTGGCACCGTACGAAGATCGTGCATGTTGGCACCATGCAGAGTATGAAGACCGTACATGTTGGCACCGTACAGACATGTTGAGTGTAGGGTGAAGGTAGATCACCGTACGGTGAGCCTACCGTACATGTTTTCCCTATGATGAAGTTTGCATGTGCGGTGAAGGTGAGTACCTGATGGAGTACAAAGCTGCTAACTGTGTACAGTGATTCCACTGTACGGTGGACCGTACGGTTAGGTTGGTAGACCGTTCTGTAATGTAATGGGTTTCTATACCGAATTCTGCAATGAATTGCAGTGTGCATAAATGGCTGCAAGATTTGTAAAGCATGGAGTGATGAAAATCAGGTTGATTGTAAGACAATTTGAGCCTGTGAAAAATCTAGAGTGTTGTTTGTAAATTTTATTTATTGTAATACAAGAGTTGCTCGCGTTTTTTGGGTGGTGGGTTTTTCTCGAAAGGGTTTGCCACGTTAAATCTTGTGTATCATGTGTATGTCATTTTGCATGTTTTAATTTTCTTGCATATCTCTGTGGTTTAAATTTACAGTTGCTTATTTTCCTAACATTTTTTGGCGTTTAGAAAGTGCTTCCACACCGTTGCTTTCTTTACAAGTGGTATTAGAGCCTAGCCAGTTGTGTTATCCTTGTTGGGTAGGGATGGTTTTTTGTGCCAATTTTGGTTTCAGTGGGACTTTGCAAAGTTTTTTGTCTGTAAGCAGATATGGCTGGTATGTTAGGAAGAGTGGACATTGAAAAGTTCAATGGCACAAACTTTGAGTTATGGAAACTTTAAGTTGAAGATTTGCTAGTAGATTGAGACCTGTGGAACCCTGTGTCTGACACCAAGCCTACGAGTATGAAGTAGGAAGATTGGAATCTAGCGGATCGGAAGGCCAGAGGACTAATAAGGCCGAGTCTTGCAAATTCAGTTTTATTGAATGTCCATGAAGAGAAATATGCACATGCACTATGGAAGAAGTTGGGAGACATTTATCAAGGAAAGTCCTTGGTAAACAAACTTTTCCTCAGAAAGAAATTATATTATTTGAAGATGGATGGAGGAACGACTGTGGCCAATCATCTAAACTCATTCAATATGGTGATCACACAGTTGACATATGTTGGTGTGTCCGTTACTCAAGAAGAGCATTGCATGTTACTAATGTGCTCGCTGCTAGATTTGTGGGATCACTTGGTAATGACAATCGGAAGTACGACTACTAAGCTTAAAATGGAGGAGGTAGTTGCTTCACTTCTATCGGAGGAGATGCAAACGAAGTCCTCTGAGGTGGCCAAAGAATCTCTCATTGTATGAGGCAGATCCAAGGATAAACGTAAGAAAAAGGACATGAAGTCAAAGTCTCAGGAGCGATCCGCCACTTTTGGAAATAAGTCCAAGGCGAAGTGTTGGAACTGTGGGCAGAAAGGTCATATCCGAAGGGATTGCAAATAGGAGAAAAAGAAGAAGAAGAATTACACTTTTGACACATAATCTTCTCAAAGTGACGCCAATGCCTTTGTAGTAGCCTTGGCAGTACCTACATCAGACGAAGTATGGTTAGTGGACTCGGGAGCATCATTCCACATGATGTCTCATAATGAGTGGTTCTCAAAATATGAATCATACGATGGAGGGAAGGTGTTCATGGTGAGTGATTCCACATTGGAGATCATTGGAAGATGAAGAGTCATAATCCAGTTCCCCGACGGTAGAGTAAAGGGAATTGATAGAGTACTCCATATACTCGGTCTGGCTCGAAACCTACTTTCTGTTAGTAAGCTGAATGATGTCAGAGTCCAGATAACATTTGTCCATGATGCTTGTAATATGACTAGGGGTTCTATTGTTTTAGCTAAGGGTGAACGCATTGGAACACTATATAAGTTAGATGCCAAACCTGTATGCTGTAATAGTGTCTCTGTAAAGTCTGATAAAATTAATATGGCAACATGTGTAAATGCGATGGAAGTTAAACTTCCTGCAGAGAAAACAATGCTCTAGCATCATAGGCTTGGCCATATTGGCAAGAAAGGTTTAAAAACCTTGAAGAATAAAACCCTGGTTGAGGGTTTGGTTGATTGTAACCTTGAATTTGATTTTTGCAAACATTGCATCTATGGAAAGCAAAACCGTGTTTAGTTTTATTCCAGTTCTAAAAGACCTTATGGTTTGTTGGATTATATTCACTTTGATGTATTTGGTCATGTGGATGTTCCTTCTTTGTCTAAGTCAAGATATTATGTATTGTTTATTGATGATTATTCAAGAACATTCGTTTATTTTTTGAAGAGTAAATCAGAAATGGTCAATTGGTTTAAGAAATTTAAAAGTCTTGTTGAAAATCAGACTGGGAGAAAGATTAAATGCTTAAGGAAGGATAACGGTGGCAAGTTTTGTAATGCACATTTTGACAAATTCTGTGTAGATTAGAGCATTAAGAGGCATAAGATGACTCCTTATACTCTGCAACATAATGGAGTAGTGGAAAGGATGAATCAACCGTTGATGGAGAGAACAAGGAGCATGTTGGGTAGTGCTGGTCTGAAGTAGAAGTTTTGGGTCAAAGCAGTGGCTACGACGTGTTACTTGTTGAACCGTTCTCCCACGACAACGTTGGTGGACAAAACACCTATGGAAGCATGGTCTGGTAAGAAGCCCTTGTTAAGATATTTGTGTGTCTTTGGCTGTGAGGCGTACACTCATGTACTTGATGCAACTAGGTCAAAGTTAGATAAAAAAGCAGTGAAGTGTATCTTCATCGGGTACGACATTGGTGTGAAGGGATACAAGTTATGGAACCCTCTCACTGAAAAAGTGATGTACAACAGGAGTGTTATTTTTCGTGAGATGAAACCTGTCTCACTATCTCAGCCAGAGAAGACTGAAAAGACAAAGGAAGCAGTTAAAATTCCTTTAGCTTCCAAAAGGGAGGTATTACAGACTCCAAATGCACTTGAGAATGAAAATCCAGAATTGCCCGAGAATGAGGATGGGGAGAATTTGAGTACGAGTTCAGACAAACGTGATTGTGAACCTCATGTTGAACCTCATGAAGCTTCACCACAGGAGGTGAGGAGATCTAGTCAGGACAGACAACAACTTGATAGGTACAACTATTCACCGAAACGGTTTAATTATTCTATGTTGAATGTTAATTGTGCCTATGCTTTGCTTACGGATGTTGATGAGCCTAGGACTGTTAAAGAAGCAATTAATATGCCAGATTTAGATTCCTGGTTGGACGCCATGAAGGATGAAATGAAATCCTTGGAGAAGTATGGAACCTGAGATCTTGTACCCTTGCCTAAAGGTAGAAAGCCCGTGGGATGTAAGTGGGTATTTAAGAAGAAGTACGTTTTGGATGTCAACATTGACAAGTACAAGGCATGATTGGTTGCAAAGGGGTATTCTCAGAAAGAAGGGATTGACTACGGAGAAATATTTTTTCTTGTAGCTAAGCTAACATCTATAATATTTCTGTTATCACTTGTAGCGACACATGATTTTGAAATTGAGCAGATGGATGTGACGACAACGTTTCTTCATGGTGATCTTGAAGAAGAAATATATATGTCCCAACTAGAGCACTTTGTGGAAAAAGGTAAAGATCATCTGGTATGTAAGATAAAGAAGTCTCTTTATGGTTTGAAACAATCACCCAGAATGTGGTATCAAAAGTATGATACATATATTTTGTCTTTGGGTTTTATGAGATCTAAATCTGATCACTATGTGTATTATAAAGCTGGAGGAGATCAGAGACTTATAATTGCTCTATATGTAGATGATGTGTTGTTCATAGGCAATAGTAAGGAAACGATCTCATGATTAAAATCTCAACTTTCCTTGAAATTTGAAATGAAAAATTTAGGGCCGACAAAATTTATTTTGGGGATGGAAATTAGAAGGGATAGGGTTGGCAGGAAGCTTTGGCTCAGCTAGAGCAAGTATATTACCAATGTTCTTGAAAAATTTAATATGAATGATTGCAAGCAACAAGTAGTTCCAATGTTACATGGAACAAAGCTATCCGTCAATGATAGTCCAAAATCTCCAAATGAGATTGAAGACATGAAGCAAATACCTTATGCAAGTGTTGTTGGTAGTCTCATGTACACAATGGTCAATACGAGACCAGACATTGCCCAAGCAGTGGGAGTACTGAGTCGGTTTATGGCGAATCCAGGTAAGACACATTGGGAGGATGTGAAAAGAATTCTGAGATATTTGAAGGGTACATCGCAGTACACATTGTGTTATCAAGGTGACTCAATTGGATCAAATAGATCGGTTAGTATTCAAGGTTATGTGGATGCTGATTGGGCTGGAGACATTGACAAAAGAAGATCCACCATTGGATATGTATTCATGGTGAATGGTGGTACTATCAGTTGGATGAGCAAGCAACAAGGTGTGGTTGCGTTGTCAACGATTGAGGCAGAGTACATGGCATCTACTCGTGTGTGTCAAGAAGCAGTTTGGCTTAAGCACTTGTGTTATGATGTTGGCTACGATGCAGGAAAAATTACAATTTTCTGTGACAGTCGGAGTGCAATATGTTTGGCAAAGAATCCTACATTCCATGCCAGGACAAAACACATTGACGTACAATATCATTTTGTGCGTAACATGGTTGAAGACGTAAAGGTGAATCTAGAAAAAGTTGGTACTCTGGAGAATGTTTTAGATGCATTGACAAAGCCAACAGACACCGTTAAGTTCAAATGGTGCACAAATTCCATGGGGCTCGGTGCCCCAGACACCTGTTAGCCTTGTTGAGTAACTCCGTACTTCGTTAAGTGGGAGATTGTTGGAATAAAGAAGTACGGGAAGTCTCACCATACAATGGAGGTGAGGCCTCATCATACAATGAAGGTGAGCTGCATTGGCACCGTATGGTGATTCTGCATTGGCACTGTATGGAGTAACATGTTGGTACCGTACGAAGATCGTGCATGTTGGCATCGTACGGAGTATGCAAATCGTACATGCTGGCACCGTACAGACATGCTGAGTGTAGGGTGAAGGTAGATCACTGTACAGTGAGTCTACTGTACATGTCTTCCCTATGGTGAAGTTTGCATGTGCAGTGAAGGTGAGTACCTGATGGAGTACGAAGCTGCTAACTGTGTACGGTGATTCCACCGTACGATGGACTGTACAATTTGTCTGATAGACTGTTCTGTAATGTAACGATTTCTATACCAAATTCTGCAACGAATTGCAGTGTGCATAAATGACTGCAAGATTCGTAAAGGATGGAGTGATGAAAATCATGTTGATTGTAAGGCAATCTGAGCCTGTGAAAAATTCAGAGTGTTGTTTGTACATTTACTGTAATACAAGAGTTGCTCGGCTTTTTTGGGTGGTGGGTTTTTTCTCGGAAGAGTTTCCCACATTAAATCTTGTGTATCCTGTGTATGGCATTTTGCATGTTTTAATTTACTTGCATATCTTGTCATGTCCTCGTCATGTCCTCTACGCCTTCCTGGAAAGAGGAAATCAGATATTTAATGCAACCGTAGGAATCTACCATTACTTCCACCTACAACAGCCTTTGGGCACGTTGGAAAAGCTAACTTTAATGAAATCCTCAGTTCATGTACCCTATTCTTTCATCCTCGCGGAAGATTGGAGAGAATTTGGCACCAAAAACCAGTGAAAATGGCAGAACAAGCAGTCACACTCTTCCGGTACCACCAACACCATTGTCACGCAAAAAATCTAACGTCTGCACGGGCATGAGACTACCATTTCAAATTATCTTATTTCCAACATTTTATTATCAAAGTTATTGTGGAAAAACTAATATGCTGGCATCGGAATTGAGAAACTGTACTGGCTCGAAGAATCCAGGCAACGTTGGAATCAAGACTGAATGGAGGAATTGTGGCCAACTAGAGATTGGTACCCTGCGATATATCCCTTTCTTCTCTAGTATTGTCATTAAATGATTAGCATACAATGTGGAAGGAGCAAATTTACTGTTAATTGGTTTTTTTTTAATATAGAAATAAACAAAATTGTGCTGATATCTCCCTTGAGTATCTGTAGATCGACACTAGAATTCAGAAGCCAATGCCTTAAGCCGCCTTGAGTTTTTTCAGAACACAAAACGTATATGCTACATAAGTGAATTGTCGTGTCTGCAGATTGTGTGAAGATAATTTTTTTTTCTGCTTTGACTTCTAACGTTGAACCTTGACTATTAGAATGACATCTGCGCGGGAGCACACAATTAGACACGAACTGAACTGAATTGAGTATGTGTTTCTCTTCGATCTGCCCTTCCTATCAAGGTTATAATTGCTTCATGGCAAGATTTGGTTGTTTGGGATGTTTTGTTCAAATGTCATAGAATTTATTTGAATGCTCTTTGCCATCTATGGATTATAGCTTCTGAGGGATTCCTTATTCCCTTATAATCACTTCACAGTCAGGTTGTGTCTATTTTGGTGAAACTGAATTTAAAAGAATTCAATTGAACAAAGGCGGAGATTTGTGCGATTATGGTCGTTGGTTATTGCTGAATGTAGGAAAGGTAGAATCAGTTTGGAAATCAACATTACTCTTGTCAATTAGGTATTTTCCACAATTCTTTAAAAATAAAAACATGAGAATTAAAATTATTGTATATAGTGAGGAATATCTCTGTCAGTTTAAAGTTCATAGAGAAACCTCTTCATAATATTTTCCTGTACATACACTGTTACAACTGTAGTAAATCGCCGCATTATGTTCCCTGAAATTTTCTCTTTATAGTAATTCAATATTATCCAGTAACTAAGGAAAGAATGTTAGTTTTAATTGGGCAAGGTATCTCAAGATGAGTAAACAAGAAAGCTAAGTTAGCGTCACTGTGATCGTTCATAGAAATTCATATGATTCCATTTATAAACTGATAATCATTTTGAATCATTTCAATTCTGGAAGCTTCTTATCTCGAAGATTCTCTATATTTTCTTTTCTCTCCCCCACCGCCATTGTCATGGCTTCTCAGTCAGCCCTGCCTTGAAAAAAAATCAGGTATTCTGCAGATGGCTCGCAATGAATTTTTTCTGTAAATTCATTAATCGATTTTAGATTATTTTTAGTTTTAGGGGTTTTGTTATTTATTATGCAGATTGTCTTGTTTTGCTATTTTACCGAGGTCAGAAGTGGGATGTGTTTTATAGGTCACAGTTAAACGGATAAAAAAAATGAACATGGTTATGCTTCAGATAGAATATACTACTGATCAAATTTGAAAAATCCGAAAACACAACAGATTTTTGTGAAATTTTCAGCATCTGTTCTTTATGATCTGCATGTTTTAAATCGAAAACATCCAAAAAATTTCGAAAAAAAATCACTAGAAAAAAAATAAAATTGTTTTAGGTACATTTTGTCAGGAACATAGCCGCCGTCAAAAAAAATCTTGTTTGGAGTATAGACTCGATCTATGCCAAATTCCCCTAAAGATAAAGATGCTACTATTTGTCGTTTGGTTAATTTGGTTCATGTTTAGCTAAGATAAAGATGTTACTCTGTAATTGTTGATTTGCATCTGCATTGTGCAACATATTTTGGAAAACTCTAAAACCATTTGGGCCTTATTATCCTGGACCTTAAATGGATTGAAGATGCATGTTTCAAAGGTGCTTAATGCTGAGAAACAAACTATACCAATTGGTTCCCTTTGCATGCCCGAGCCAGTAAGACAAAGAGTAAAGTATTTGGTAAGCCATTTCCCCTTTTACACATTCTTATCTTAAATTTGAATTGCAAGATTGAACCTTTAGTTTGAACTAAATTTGTAATATTAAACCTCACTTCTTTTGCCATTTTTTGAGTAATTTGATTCATTTATTGCTCGATACATGATTTGCAGGTTTTAATGATTGTGGCAATAAATTAAGATGTTGTAATTCATAAATTGATTACGCTTTGAATCTTTACTAACCCAAACTTATCTAAATGTTATCTTCTTTCTTGTGCTAATTAATTTTTGTTTTGAGGATTATACTGGTGAATGAATTATTTTGCATAACTACATCTTAATGCCCAAATAAAAGAAACTCAAATCTAATGTTTTATCTGCTAGACTCACCTGAACAGATCCGGACCCTGATCACAGAATAAGTAGCAAAAAATAGTGGGGAGGAAGAGGCAGAGGATGGACCTATCTTAAATTTTTTTCCTTTTCTCCTTTAAGCCAAAGCCAGTGGACTCTTCTTACGCTCAGAATGTTGTATAAACTTACTAAGAAGAAAATCCTCGTATCCTTCTCTCCAGAGCTAAGTAACACATGACATTACTTGGCATGATTGCACATGATAAGCAACGTATGTGTCATCCTACATTGCCTCTGTAATTATTTCTATTTTAAGAATATTTTAATATGAATTTTTAGAATAATTTTTATTTTTCATATGAAATTAGAAACCTAGTTAATTTAACTCTAAAAATACTTATGATTAGATTGTTTTAAATATGAATATTAGAATTCATCATAATAGATAAAATTTAAGATTTTACATTTATTATTAACAATTATTAATTGATTATCAAGGTTTACCACTTAGTGTGTTGGGTAAGTGGTGGTGTTGTTGCCTCCACCTAGGTTCAAACCCTCAATGAGCCACTGTGATCGCGGGCTTGTGTCTTCGTTGATCCAATGTGCTTGCGGGTTTGGGCCTCAACTTTGTAATAAGACTGGTTCATAGCTTGATTATTGTTCTATAATATTTATTATATATTTAGAATCTTTCTAAAATAGAATAAAATTGTAAACAAGATATCTTGAATAATTTTTGCTAAGGATTTGGAAACTTATTTAGTTGATTTTTGCATATATCACTAATTTATCATTATTTTCTAATTTTACATTCCTTTTTATATATTTAGTTGACAATTAATATTTTTCTTAAAATGTCAAATGAAAGGCATTGAAATGACCAAATTGTCATAGAAATTATCAAATTCCAGGCCTAGACCTAGGGAGTACTTTTTGTAAGCCGATAGGTTTTGTGTGGGAGTTTTACTCCCAGAAATGAATTTATTCTGTCAGATAGTTGTTAGCCCTTGTGTCAGATAGTTTTTCATTTCTAGCTATGAAAAACAATTTAGTTTTTTCCCATATTTTTTGGTTGGAAATTAGAAAAAGATTCCAAAATCAAAAATAACAACTTACCTTGTTTTTCCCTTATCTTATCCATATTTTTCCTTGAGCTTATGAAAATCCTGAATTTTTTAAAGTATCAACAACAAAGGAAGCTACATCAAATCCAAGCCAAAAATTCTCTCTTAGAGTGAGATTGAAAAGTATTCTAAGGTACAAAGTTTCTCAGCACGAGGTAGCTAAATTTATTTATACTTCCACTATGTGTTTTGCCCCTACTAGTGCTGGCGTTTTCTTTGTGACATTTTTTGTTTTGTTTTAGTTGAACAAGAGTCTTGAATAAGTCTTTAGTTTCATGAATATTATTTGGCAACATAACATGTATGATTAATTCTGATATGAATGTAATGTCTACCCTACTTAGTGCATCTGGGCTACAAGATATTTGATTCTCAATGTGCTTCAACAAGTGGCAGGAATAAAGGGCGAGTTATCATGGCGCTATTCTCTTTAATCTTTCGTAATAATTACTCTTTAAGAACACATGAATCTTCCTTCAGGATGGCTAGAATTTGTTGTGAAATCTGCTATATGCATTAAGATTAAAATCTTTGTCTTCTGTTGCGAGGTGGGTGCTTACCTCTATTTACAAATTGGACATTTCAGTTTTATTATTTACAAGAAAATTTTGTAGCTCTCTTTATCAGTTATAAATGAAAATTTGTAACAAAATTTTCTGTTTGTTTTCATACATATTAAGGGATTATTTTGTATAGTTTCTTTCTATTTCTATGGATTTCTAATTTAGATTCTTAACAATGATGACGCCTAAGATTATCTAAATTTAAGACAATGAAGATTTTATGAACTTGGTTAACACTTATTTTGAGGCCTTTACAACTATATTAGAAGTTGCATGATGGCAACAATTCTAAGAATGGAAAACCAAAACATTGAAAATACTTACAAAATAAAAGCTAAAAAGACAAGAGTTAATGAAAATAATTTTTTTATAAGGTATTTTCCTGATTAATGACCGTTTTAAATTTTTTTAGTGAGATTGAGGTAATTGTTGAATTTTTTGAAATATATTATTTAGTTAGTTATATAATTTAATAGTTTTAAAGATTTATTATAGATAATTTTAAAAGACAACAAAAGAACAACAATCAAGGGGAGGATGAAGAACCTTCAATGACCCTTGCAAAATACCTAGGCAAGTCTGATGACAGACAGACTAATTCACATGAGTATGAAGAGTACATACTCTTAGATGCTATAATGGATATCAAAGTGGATGTAATACACAAGTATGCCACTGTTACAAATATTGAAAGGGGAGAGAGCTCCAATTCTTGAGAACACACAAATGATGAAGAACCCTTCAATCATCCCATATAAATCATCCCTATGGCCCTTAGGCCATCAAACCATGGGTACATTAGACCCCATCCTATGACAACTACATGGAATTTAGGGAGGTCTATGAGTGAGATTGTTGAACAATGAGAAAACTCGAATGTAGAAGCTATAGAAAATTGGAATCTTGGAGAAGATGACAACTCTTCAAAATCTTTAGCACAAATAACCTAGAGGTTCTCTAACCTAACAATTCAGGATACAAGTGAGGCAATGATAAACACCTAGGAGATTCAAGCTGAGTTTGAAAGAATGTCCTTCGATAGAAATCCATAGCCGGTAAATAAGGACATTAATAGATTCCCCTCAAGGTCGACGATTGATATAGTTCCTTTCAGGACATGGCTTTAGAAAATAGCTACAATTGACACTAGAATAAGGCGAGAAAGGAATCCATGTCCTAGGGTTAGACCTAACGATTTAGGTTTGCATGTAGCCAACATGCATTTTGATAACAATGATGAGATTCCTTTTGGTCTAAAAATGCTATTCCAAAATGACACCTTAGATCTTGACCTTCCAGTCACAAGTTATGGTGAACATACCATGAATGCCCTAGAACCAACCGATGACCTATACCTCATACATCCTGAGCTAATTGACTAGACACAACAAAATGAACCACTTGGCCTCCCCTCCTTTCCCAATGACTATTCCTTGGCCCGTTACCTCAATGCTATTGAACTTGTTACTTCTTCCACCAACGAATCTTAGGTGAACATGATTGAGGTAGATATCAAGTACCCCAGTCACAAAATCAAAAGAAACAAAGATTCTGAGGGTGAAAACCACATTGTGGCGGTCTTAGAATATAAAATAGTAAAAAGAAAAGATGCATCTACGGTGAAAACCTCTTTGAGGTGTTGGAAGATGTGGTACTTAATATATTACCTAGTCACTTTCAGGAGCGATCATTAGTTCTGATAGAACCTACATAGGCAGTAAACATAGGAAATGGTGAGCATATGCAAATATTCCATCTATCATAGTCATTGTCAGCCGAAGAACTCACATAATTCCCTCGATTCTTCAAGGAGAAAATGATTAAATTTGCGTGGACCTACTCAGACATGTCATGGTTGGACCCAAATATGATCACACATCACATCTCAATTGCACCAGGAGTTAAGCTTGTTAAACAAAAGCTTCACAAAATGCATCCTCATGTGGCCCTCGTAAAAACTGAGCTAGAAAAATTACTTAAAGCATGGTTCATTAGAGAAATTGCATACGCTGAATGGATCTCCAACATTGTGCCTATGAATAAAACATATAAGTTCATTAGAGTATGCATGGACTTTAGAGATCTCAACCAGGTGTGTCCTAAGGGTGACTTTCCTTTACCCAATATCGACATGATCATGGATATGACAGCCGGATATGAGATGTACTCTTTAATGGATGGATTTTTTGAATATAATCAAATTAAAATCTCTTCAGAAGACCAAGAGAAGATAGCGTTTACTTGTGCCTAGGGAATATTTTGCTGGAATGTCATGCCATTTAGTTTAAAGAACACCAGTGCAACCTCCCAACAAGAAGTTACCACTATCTTCCACAATATGATCCACAAGAACATGGAAGATTATGTAGATGATACCATTGTTAAAACAAGAAAGAGGCCCACACATTTTCATGATCTAGGACAAATCCTAGACATGATGGAACAGTTCAAGTTAAGGTTGAAACCTAAGAAGTGTGCATTTGGCGTAACTGACATAGTCATGGTTGGAGAATCCCCATAGGAGATGTCCAAACATGCAGCAAACAAAGTCACATAGCAAAAAATACAACACACAACAATCCTTGATAGGAAATTCAATTTCATTCATTAATAACCGAGCTTACAAGCAACATGACAGGCTATAAGACCTTCCCGGTTATGGCTAATTACATTAGAAGTACAACAATATCAACAATGATCTAACTCTTCCCTAGCTAGTCCAGATTTGTACCAAAAACAATATCTGGTTGAAACACAAAGGCATATCTAAACTTGAGCTTGCAAGCCTCCAAGCAATCTCCTTGTTCCAAAAACAATATGAGCACTGCTACACTTAAAATAACTAACTGAATTATGCTCTCAAATCAAACTATCCTCTGCTACCCCTTTTCTATCTCTCTCTTCTATCCCCCTAAACACTACCCATACCTTCCTTATATACTACTCAACCACAAGTCAATTTTACAACAATAATTAATTATAAAACATCAGTTAGCTCTCAACATAGCCTTTACAAAATATATTTCTTCATGTCGGCCTTCAAACGATCATTAGATCCACATAGAAGAATGCAACATGCCAGATTTAGGTCCCCACACGTCCAACAGTCAATCCATAACTCGAGGAGTGCGACCCAAATTAAATGCAAGAGTTGGCCAAGACGATTCATCCAAACAAGCTAGTCGGTCAACAAGAGCACCGAGCACCAATACCAGTTGGTAACATATCATCGAGACCTAGTCGGTAACCAAGCACCGAACTGAGCCACCAACACACTGAGTCATCGAGTCTGCTGGTGAATCCAAGAAGACTCCCAACTGAGAACCACCACTGAAGTGATTACCAGCCACTGAGATCCATCGTTGAAGCCAAACAAGCTTACAACCGAGAACTAACACAAAGAGACCTAGAATCTCAGGTCTCCAACTGAGATACAACATAAATCCAAAACCAAACACAAACATATTTTTGGTTGATACGTGATTTCCAACTACCCCAGGATGCTCCTGAATCAAACACCCCAGGTGCGAAAAGATGTTCTCAACAACTCAATGAACATCTTCTAGGATTCAACACATAAATCCCAAACTGGTTCTTGATAAACATGTCCTCTGAGTTCAAAACACATTTTCATCGGTTCCACTTCTATTTTCTTTTCCTTTTCAAATCCTTCCTTGTTATGCTACATGTTTGTCTTCCATTCTGATCACCAATCCTTTTAGAATCCTTTAATTAACTTTTCCTACTAAAACTCAGGTTCCTCTTACCGAGTGTTGTATCTTGTAAAGGCATCAGGGAAAATTTTTTGCCATACCTCTCAATAGTAAATACATTCTTGACATAATCATGTACAACCTTACAATCATAAAATGCCAAGGTCTACCAAGAAATATGTGACAAGAACTCATGTCCACAATATTACATAACACTTGATCAACATACTGCCCAATCTAAAAATTAAAAAAACACTTCTCCCTTACCTCTAAAGCATATTCATCTTGCACCCAACTAATCTTATAAGGATAAGAATGTCCCACCCTCTTCAAACCAAGTTTCTGAACCATCTTCTCAGCAATAAGGTTATCAATACTTCCATTGTCCACAATCACATTACAAAGTTTACCTCTTGACTTACACGGAGTTTTGAAAAAATTCCTCCTCTAACAAGATTCTACCTTAGTACCGAGCAATGTTCTTCAAATAAGAAAGTTTTATGTCTCCACCTTGGGTTCATTCTGTATGTTCTCATTCACTACAATATTCCTACTATTACCAAGCTTCTTATTTGCATGGGAACATTCAAATGATCGATGTCCTTCACCACAATTATAACAAGTACCCTTGAATACACCTCTGCATGTTCTTCTCCTTGCTTCAACAGGTTTTGGTTCATCTTCAACTTTTAGTTTCTCTTTCACGAACTGTTCTTGCTTTTCCTTTCCTCGGGAATTACCATGATTTATTCTCTTAAGCTTCTCTTCTGCCTCAAGGGCATATTGATAAGCATATTCTATTGAACCAATCTTGAACAAACCAATCTCATCTTGGATATTGTATTTCAAATCATTAACATACCTTGCCACCTTTTCTTTAGAAATTTCTCTATGCCTAGACCAAATTGTTAACTTATAAAACTCCTCGACATAATATTCCATAGTCATTTCCTTCTATTTCAGATTCTACAATTTCTTAAACAACTCAAGTTCATAGTTGGCAAGGATTAACTTAGCTTTTAATTTTGCCACCATCAACCTCCATCGATTGATCTTCATCTCACCTTCTTCCTCTCTGTCTCTCTGCAATTCTTTCCACCATAATGCAACATGTCGTTTCAATTTTGTTTGTGTCAAACTCACTCTAAGAGGATCTGCAATGTCTTCTATCTCAAAGTAATCTTCCAACTCACTGATCCAATCAATCAGGTCCTCGGGTTTCAATGTACCTGAGAAATTAGAAACCTCCATTCGATAAGATGAAACTCAACTAAGCTCTAGGTCTTTACAACTGATCAGTTATGTCTCCACTAGACCTATCCATCCGGTCAACGATGTCATCACCACTAGATCCAACAGCTTCAAATTCTTCAGTAACTTCCTCACAACCATCATCAGTTCCAATATTCCTCGGCATTCTAGTAATAGCCCTCATGATCTCAGTGACCATTTCATTTTTCATTGACATCATCTCAGATCTGACATTTGATTTCAATTTCTCTTCTATCCTTGTTTTGACAACATCACTAAGATCTTCAATCGCCCTAGGTTCCAATCTTCTCAGAGGCATCTCCAAAGATTTTCAAAAACCCTCTACAAAAACCCTAAGATGACCATATTGTGGTAACCTCCGAACTATCTGCAAGTCAGATCACAAACTTCTACCTTGCATGAACAATGAGACAATATTTCATAAGTCCAAGGACACAAATCTACAACATGAATCTCTGAAGGAAACTCAAATTTTGTACAGATAAACCCAATCAATCTTTGGCTCAACAAGGTCAACTTCTTGCCATCAAGATCAAGCTTCTCTTTGATACCACTTGATGCGGTCATGGTTAGAGAATCCCCATAGAAGATGTACAAACATGCATCAAACAAAGTCACACAACATAAAACCAACACTCAACAATCCTTGATAGGAAATTCAATTTCATTCATCAATAACCGAGCTTACAAGAAACATGCCGAGCTATAAGGCCTTCCCAGTTATGGCCAATTACATCAGAAGTACAACAAGATCAACAATGATACAACTTGTCCCTAGCTAGTCCAGATCTGTACTAAAAATAGAAATTGGTTGAAACACAAAGGCAGATCTAAACTTGATCTCACAAGCCTCCAATCAATCTCCTTGTTCAAAAAATAATACTAGCATTGCTACACTTAGAATAACTGACTAAATTATGCTCTCAGATTAGAATATCCTCTACTACCCCTTTTCTATTTGTAAGGTATGGAAATGTAGGGGGTGTGGGTGTCTAGAAATATGTAATAGCTATGTTGAGATGAAACTATGTGATGGAAGATGGAAAATGTTGTGGACATAAAAATTTAATAAAACATGAATACTTATCTTGAAAAAGGAGCAGATTCAGAAATCACTATTTTCTAGTGTCTGTGTTTAGTTTCGAGAAATTCTGCAATCGGATTTGGCCTGGAAATGTAGAAACAAAGAAAACCCATAAACCTTCTGTCTTTCTAAGCAAGGTCATCCTTGACCTCAGGACATGGGTAAGATCTTACCCTGGGGTACAATCTTACTCCAAAAGGTTGTCCTTAACCTACATTGTTCTGACGAAAATTGTTCTGACGAAAATTCTATTCACAGATCCTAGAAGTTTGTTGAAAAGGGTATCCAGATCTAAACTGTTATTCGCTGTCCTGCACCCGTACCTATAAGAAAAAGAGGGTTTTTTTGTTTGGATGAGGGGTTTGCCTTGGTCAAACCCCAATTTGGAATCAACCTTTAAAATAGAATTGAAATAGAGAATGCTAGCAAGTAGTAGAAGTAGATCTAATAATGAAGCTATGATACTCAATAGATATGCAATTGTATTTGAAATGTAATCAAGTATGTTAATATGAAAGCTTGGAATCAACACTAACAAATGTAAATCAAAACCTCCATGATTGTATGCTTGGAATCCACCTTGAAGGGAGAATGAAGATGAACAAAGGATCTTGAAGGAAGATCGCACCACTATGATGGATAGATATATGGTTTGAATGATGAATCTTGAATGCTTGAACCAAATCCCTCCAAAGGCTTGAAATCTTGAATCCTTGATCTTCAATGGAGAACTTGAATGCTTGAATATGATGAATGCTTGAATGATTCCTTGATTAAGAATGATTTCTTGATCATGGATGTCTTTCACACTTGATTGCTTGATGAAAAGATGATGACAAAGGATTGCAAAAGATACTTGATAGTGGATGTGAAAATGAGAGAGGAAGGCTTCCTTTTATACTAGTCTAGGGCACAAACTTCTAGAGAGGCCAAAATAGGAGAATTAAATTCCAATTAAGCCTTAACCCCTAGAAATGGACCTAGATTAAATACAATTTAAGAGTTTACCATTCCGACATCTAAAACAACCGACCCAAAAGCGGGAAAACAAATCTTTCTGAAACTCAACATCTGAAAATCATGGAATCTTGAAATTTGGACCTTGGGTCAAGGTCGAGGTCGACTTTGACCTAGGTGACCTAGGTCAGGGTTGAGGTAAAATTTGACCTAGGTCAAGGTCGAGGTCAACTTTGACATAGGTTAGAGTCAAGGTTGACCTTGATCATGAGGTCAAAGATCTTAGGATCTCAGTCCAGAATGCCAGAAAAGTGCAGAAAGAGGGTGGGAAAAGGGGCAGAGTGAGGAGAAAATCTAGATTCAAGCCAGGGACCTACCCAAGGTGTTTGACATGACCCCAAACTACCTACTCGAAGGGCTAAACCAGTCTTAAATGGAAGTGCTTCCATTTTCCAACGATACATTTAGCCCCCACTTTAGCAAGAGTATGGATTCGACGCAAACTCTTGGTAAAGGAGAAGAAAGAAGAGATCCAAGTGGATTCACAATGAGATATAATAACACTTAATTAAGGACACAAGCCCCCAAGCTAAGGATTCTAACTCAACATACAAGCATGAGGGTGTAAAAAACTAAAAGATACACAAAAGAGAGGGGTTAGTACAAACCCAAATCAACTAGTAGAGGAAACCTTGCTGAGAAATGCTTCCTATACTAATATCATATTTGGAAAGCTATCATAAAAGCATAAATGATTCATAAGAAAGATAAGAGAAACACTATAAATAACATAGCTTCATGATCTAGTCCTACTAGCATGAAAGCGAAAAGAGAGAAAAGAGAAAGTGATTACCTCGCCCAGTAAGATGCCCATCTTATCATGAATCACCGAGGGAGAGCCCAATAGATAGTGAAACCAGATAGTTCACCCAAAAATTGTGCTTTGCAATTGTAATGCATCTTTTGATGGCTTTTGGAATACCCATAGATCCACCTTCTTGTATCACCATGGAATATAAAATGTGCGTCTCCTCAGGATTTAGCAACTTATGTGCATTACCTTCAGAAGATTTAGCATATTGATAAATTAAAAAATGCGTGTCTCTTTAGGATTTAGCAACTTATGTGTGTTACTTTCGGAGGATTTAGCATATTGAAAATTGAAAAATGTGTGCCTCTTCAGGATTTAGCAACTTATGTGCGTTACCTTCAGAGGATTTAGCATATTGAAAATTGAAAGTGCGGCATAGGGGAGACCCTATATATGCCCCCCTCCTTATCATGGCTATCTACTAGACATGATAAGGAAGAGAAGGAGGATACCTACTTCACAAAGTAAGGAGATATCCTGCTAACAATGTACACTATATTCTTAGTGAAAGATATTGACCTTTACATCTAAGAGCATAGATAATCGTGAAAAGGATATGTCACTTATGGAAAAAGGATCCTCAAAGAAAGAGATCTTATCAACAAGACCCCCACCATAGAGGAGTGATTTAGATAAAATATCATCTTTCAAAGAGTAACAAAGATTCAATCATACAACCCCCTGTAATCAAGAAGAAGATAAATCTTTGAACAAAGGAATCAAACTCTAACCCTAAAGCAAGGGCAAGAATTTATAAAGAACATAATTTGCAAAATAAAGAAGAGGCGATGACCTGGGACAAAAACCTCTCATAAAAGGATATCCATAGCCAAAACCTCAGTCATTATATTGAAATAATGTTACAATATAAAAAAATGCCACTAAGCTAAGGAAAGTTGATCCCTAGACAAAGAGAAAGAAGGAAAAACCTTTCTCCCTAGGGATGAAGGCAAGGGATACCTTTGCAACACAAATGTCTTTAAAAAAGATATCTTGAATATAGAATAAGATCTATGGATGGTTAATGTTAGGAATAAGGTGTCTCAACCTTGTATATTTCCTTACATTTGTTATTTGCTAAATGTCAGCACTTTGGACAATGTGTAAGGTGATCATGACTGAAATGGTTATGATGGATTCCTATGATGGTCATTAATATTTGTGAGAGCTAATTGTGAAAGATTCGATGATGGGTGAAGACATGCAAGACATGTGGAAACTGATAAAGTTGAGTACTGTACACTCTTATGTTCTTTGGAAGTTACCCTAAAAAGGGAAGCACGTGATATAAGCATTTTTTAGGGTTACAAATTCTGATGAGAAGTGAGTGTATTGTTGGAATGTTTTATGCTACCGGATTTGTCTTCAAGTGTTTATGATCTCCTGAAAGAACTTGCATTGCAAGTGTATTGTAAATTGTAACAGTTTTGATTAATACATTGTGTAGGTTTTGGAGTGCTGGGATTTTTACCAAAAGGTTTTCCCTAGGGTATATCATTGTGTCATTCTCTTTTTCATGTATTCATGTTATTGCAGCAACATCTAAGTTAATTGTATTAACATTCTGTAATTGATAAGGGTTAAATTTGAATTTGCACGGTCCTCTCCTTTAGAGTTTAGCTCAGGGAACTATTTTCCACTCACTTAGTTTCCTTTCAGTTGGTATCAGAGCCTAGCCAGTTTTGGTTTTATTTGTTAGGGTACGGGTTTTTTGAGCTAATCTTCAGTCTAGTGGGAGTATTGTTGTAGAGTATTCATAACCTTATTGTAGGAAGAGATGGAAAGTTCTTCATATAGTAGAATGGAGGTGGAAAAGTTCAGTGGCACAAAATTTGAGTTGTGGAAAATCAAGATGGAAGACATGCTAGTAGACCGTGATGTATGGGAGGCAGTTGAAAATGATATCAAACCAGTAAGAATTTCTCAAGAAGATTGGGATCTCAAGGATCAGAAAGCTAAGGGTCTCATTAGACAATGTCTAGCAAATTTTGTTCTCCTAAATCTTCTCGATGAGAAGACCGCAAACAAATTGTGGACACGTCTTGGGTCTGTGTGTTAGGCCAAGTCCTTGGTGAATAGATTGTTCCTAAGAAAGAAGTTGTATTCTCTGAGAATGGAGGAAGGAGGATCCATTGCAGATCACCTGAACACATTTAACATGCTGGTTGCACAGTTGACATTAACCGGTGTCAAGTTGGAGGAGGAGGATCGATGCATGACCTTGTTATGTTCCTTATCGGACACATGGGACCATCTTGTGATGGCCCTTGGGAGTACTATTGTCACTTTCAAAATGGATGATGTGGTGTCTTCACTGTTATCTGAGGAGATGCAAAGAAAGACCTCTGATTCCACCAAGGAAGCCCTTGCTATTCACGGTAGATCCAAAGACAGAGGAAAGAAAAATGACAAGAAGTCTAAAAAGGGTAGATCCAAATACCATGGGAAATCTAAGACTCCTGGTAAGTCCAAGGCAACATGTTGGAACTGTGGTAAGCCTGGGCACTTCCATAAGGACTGCAAAGAGCCAAAGAAGAAGAAGAAAAGCCTAGATTCAGATTCTGACAAATCTCAAGAAGATGGCGATGCTTTTGTCACAGCTTTGGCCACCCATGCATCTGATGATGTGTGGCTGATTGACTCAGGTGCTTCTTTTCACATGACCTCTCATCGAAGTTGGTTCTCAAAGTATGAGGAGTTCGATGGTGGAAAGGTGTACCTAGGTGATGATTCTCACCTACAGATAGTTGGACGAGGAAGAGTCACTATCAGATTCCCTGATGGATGAGTAAAGGGGATCAACAGGGTAATGCACATCCTGAGTTTGGCATGAAACCTATTATCTGTAAGTATGTTGAATGATGCAGGTGTGCAAGTTGTTTTTTCAAAAGATGGATGTAAGATGATTAGAGGATCTATGGTTCTTGCGAAAGGTACTAGGAGAGGTACCCTATTTCAGCTTGATGCTTGCACTTCACAGTGCAATAGTTCTTCTGTCTCAAGGAAGAGAGAAGCAGTCTCTTCATCTCCACCATTTGAACCAATAGTGAAGAAGTCTGTGGTAATGGGTTTCGATGGTAGTGGAACAAGTGTACCTAAGGGTGCTAACACTTTGGACGAAAAACTTCTTGTAGAAAAGACAATGTTGTGGCATAAGAGATTTGGCCACATTGGTGAGAAAGGTCTTAGAACCCTGAAAAATAAAAACCTCATTGAGGGGTTAAATGATTGTGATCTCGAGTTCAACTTCTGTGAACACTGTGTTTATGGTAAGAAAAATCATGTTTAGTTTTACTCTAGTTCTCACAAGTCTTCTAGTATTTTGGATCTTATCCATTCAGATGTGTTTGGTCATATTAAAGTTCCTTCACTCTCCAAATCTGTATATTTTGTATCTTTTATAGATGATTATAGTAGAAGGACATGGATTTATTTCCTTAAAAGCAAGACACAAGTTTTTAGTCGGTTCAAGGAATTTAAAGCTCTCATAGAGAATCAAATTGGTAAAAGAATTAAGTGTGTGAGAACTGACAATGGTGGTGAGTTTTGTTCAGTAGAGTTTGAACAGTTCTGTAAAGAATGAGGGATCGAGAGGCATAAGACAACTCCTTATACCCCATAACAAAATGGAGTTGCTGAAAGAAAGAACATGACACTGATGGAGAAGGCTAGGAGTATGCTTAGTGGAGCTGGCCTCGAACAAAGGTTTTGGGCTGAAGCTGTAGCCACTGCTTGCTATTTGGTTAATAGATCTCCTCCATCAGCTCTTGTTGGTAAGACACCCTTGGAGGTGTGGTCTGGTAAGAAGCCTTTAGTTAGACATCTTCATGTTTTTGGTTGTGAAGCTTATGCACATGTGCCTAAGGAGAGAAGATCTAAGTTGGAAAACAAGGCTGTAAAATGTATCTTCATCGGCTACAGTGTTGGTGTGAAAGGATACAAGCTTTGGGATCCTGTGATTGGTAAGGTTTTATATAGAAGAAATGTTATTTTTAGAGAGCTAACACCTTCTCCTATTGTGCTACAGCCAGATGAAAAAGAAATGAAAGAAGATGTTGTTCAGTTGCCTCCTACCCCTGAAAAGACTGAACAAAGAGACCGTGATGGATCTGATGATGAGGAGAGCTCTAGCACCTCTAAAAATTTAGAAGAAGAGGTAGAAAAACCTCAACCTCAGTCCTTGAGGAGATCCATGAGACAAAGAAAGCATCCAGAGAGGTTTGGATTTTCTATGTTAGATTCCAGTTGTGCTTATGCCCTGATTACAAATATTGATGAGCCTAGATCTGTGAAAGAGGTTGTGGGTATGGAAGATTAAATTTCCTGGATTGAGGCCATGGATGATGAGATGGCTTCATTGGAGAAGAAAAAAATGTGGGATCTAGTACCTTTTCCTAAAGGATGGAAACCTGTTGGAAGCAAATGGGTGTTTAAGAAGAAATTTTGTGCAGATGGCAGTGTTGAGAGGTACAAGGCCAGACTGGTTGCAAAGGGGTACTCATAGGTGGAGGGAATTGATTATGGTGAAATATTATCTCCTGTTGCAAAGCTTACATGCATTAGATTTTTGTTATCTCTAGTAGCATCATATGATTTAGAGGTAGAATAGATGGATGTGAAGACAACTTTCCTTCATGGTGATTTGGAGGAAGAGATCTATATGTCACAACCTGAGCACTATATTCAGAAAGGTAAAGAGTCTTTGGTCTGCAGATTAAAGAAGTCTCTATATGGTTTGAAACAATCTCCTAGGATGCGATACCTTAAATTTGATGCCTTTGTGTTGTCGATTGGTTTTTTGAGATCGAAATCAGATCATTGTGTTTATTTCAAAGTTGACAATGATCACCTTCTTATTATTGCATTATATGTTGATGATATGTTGTTGATTGGGAAGGGTATGGGTATGATTTCTGATTTGAAGTCTTAGTTGTCAACACAATTTGAGATGAAAGATCTAGGGGCAGCCAAGTATATTCTAGGTATGGAAATAACCAGAGATAGATCTAACATAAAACTTTGGTTGAGTCAGAGTAAGTATGTGAAGTCTATGTTGGACAAGTTCAGCATGGCAGATTGCAAACCATTATGTGTTCCTATTTATATGGGAATAAAGTTATCTGTGGATGATTGTCCAAAATCTCCTAGTGAGGTGGAGGACATGTGCCAAGTACCTTATGCAAGTGCAGTTGGCAGCCTTATGTATGCTATGGTCTGTACTAGACTAGACATTGCCCATGCAGTGGAAGTCTTGAGTCATTTTATGGCTAAACTTGGATGAGTACATTGGGATGCAGTTAAGAGAGTGTTCAGATATTTGAAAGGTACATCAGATTATTCCATATGCTATCATGGAAAATCTTCTAGAGCTCTGCATCCAGTTTGTATTCATGGGTTTGTGGATTCAGATTGGGAAGGTGACATTGATAGAAGGAGATCCACCAGTGCCTATCACTACTACATTTGGGGCCAAATTTCCACGGCCATTTGTCAGATTTGCAACGCTCAATTGTTAGAATTTTGACACATGAGTCTGTTGCCATTTTTGCGTAGAAGATTGCGACAGAAGACCTACTTGTTGGTTTACCGACACCATCTTACGTCAAAAAGTTGCAAATGACAACAACTTCGAAATGATATTTCTTGCGGTTCATCCATCAGAATTCTGATAACAAGACCTATCAAAAATATACAATCTCTGTCAGAACTTACTTTCGAACCATATTATTTTCAATGGTATAATTGTTGGAATATTGACAGTTAGCATCATATTTTGACAGATCTACCTGTCGGTGATATGGCCTCACTGTCGAATATATCCTCTTTACGACACTTAAATTGTTGGAATATCGACAATTATGCTTTATTCTCCGACAGGGTTCCCTGTCGAACGTATAGCATTACTGTCATATGAAATGTTGTAAATTATTTTTTTCTGACATTTTGTCTGTCGAATGCATAGCGCTTCTATCAAAATTAATTATGAATTGTCAAAAAATTGACGGATAGGCACATTAAAGTTAACACAGCTCAAGAGACCATCATAGGTTGTCTCTTTCTTCGGTCTATATTATTGACAAAATGTTTTGCCTTTCATTAGCTCATCAAATCTGGGGATTTGAAATAATTTAATAGAATATTTTCATGACAACGTATATTATTTAAGTTGATGTTGCATGAATTTATCTACTTCACCCACTTGTAGACTATGAGGACGGTGATAAAGAAGCATTGCCATGGGAGGGGATGCTTCTTTATTGCCGTCTTCATAGTATACGAGGGCACAAAGTAGATAAATTCGTGCAACGTCAACTTAAGTAATATACGTTGTCATGAAAATATTCTATTAAATTCTTTCAAATCCCCAGATTTGATGAGCTAATGAAAGGTAAAACATTCTGTCAATAATATAGACCGAAGAAAGAGACAACCTATGATGGTCTCTTAAGCTATGTTATCTTTAGTCCTAGCTACCTGTCGATCATCGAGAATAATCACTGCCTTGCATTTATGTACACTATAGAAATTGATCACAGTCTCGCAAAAACATTTTACACTTGTACATCTCATCAATAATGGAGGCCTAAAGTAATTTTATACGATCACTAGCACATTTCGTGCATGGATGAGAAAACACTATCCAAAGTTTCTAGATAACCGTTTTTGAGAAGAGGAATGAGTGGAGGCCAAAGAAGGGATAATTGTGAAGGTCTTATAGGTGTAGGTTATTGAATCATCATCTTTGCACTAGTACTCAATTTGGCCTCCACTCCATATACATCTTCTCAGAATCTAAAAACTCTCCATCATTGATTCTCATCATTTTTTCAGCATCTCCATGGACTGAGACCTTAAATTATTGAGCTACTCTTTGTTTCAAGAATAGTTTAACATTCTCTACTTAACAAGGTCAACCATGTGAAGGTGGAAGCTCACCTAGCCCCTCCTAGGAGCCTCTTATGACCCTTTACGACATTTTAAGACCTCTAAGATGTATTCTTAGGGATCGTAAATAGTCATAAAGGGTCATAAGGGGTCATGGGACACAACAACTGAGAAACATAAATGTAGGCATCATGGTCACAATTTTTTGGAGACACAACATAATTGAGTGGTTTTCCAAGATGATGCAAAGTAGTGGTTGCTTTGCATCATCTGGGAATAGCACTCAATTATGTTGTGTCTCCAAAAAATTGTGACCATGATGCCTACATTTATGTTTCTCAGCTATTGTGATATGTACATCGTAGTCTGTCATTGTTGCAACTGCATAGCCTATATTCCACAACAAAAAGGAAGACATCTTTTTAGCCTGGGTCTCGATCCTACCCCAATTGTCGAAGGATCCAGGGCCAGGCTCAAAAGATGTCTTCCCATTCTGTCTGCAACATTGTGTCCATCCATGATCTTAGGAACATCATCATCTTTCCACTCTTCATTTGCCAAAATATATCGCTTCTTCAAGCTTGTAGAGTAATCCTATTAATAAAAGAACTCTTGCCAACATTAGGGTACCCACAGATCAAAATAGTTGATGTTATTTGTGCTTGTGCTCAAGGATATCAATTCACTATTTTGAAATGACCAAATCATTTTTATTTCGATTGTAGAGAAAAGGAGTGGGAGAAAATGAGCGGGTAAAAGCTGATCGAGAGTGAGAGAAGGCATTGCATTTTATTTGATCATAAATGCTCTCTAAAATGACCAATCATTTTTTCTATTCGATTCCTTTTGGTGCTTTTTTTTCCCATATTTAGTAGATAAAAATCGAGGCGGCAACCACTTAGCCATCTTTTTGATGTTCCAAGTATTTTACAAAGATACAGGTATGTGGATTTATCATTCAATTGCTTGCAGTTATTGGTCAAATGCAAATATTTTGTCACGTTGCAAGGGCAAGATATCAGTTTGGTGTTCTTGGTTTATGTTAAAAGTTGATTTGGTAAAATCCTCAAAAAACACACTACATGTTCTAAAATGTAAAGAAGTTGAATGTTAAATGTAAGATATATATCTCATCCATAGTAATCAAAAGAAAGGACATGAAACTTATAAAGAGATTTACCAAACCAAAAATATAAGCGAATAGGAAACATGGATTGGTACCTTATGAATTGGTTTTTGAGGTGCACAATTTTCATCAATCTCCTCAGAACAAGACCCCTCCTCACGAAAAATGCATTTAAAACAAAAAACAAATCTACAAAATTGAACCAATGGCATGTTTAGAACAAAGAAATAGATTGATAATAATATGCTAAAAATTCTATTATGTTTAATACACGCAAAAGGACCAGTCCCAACAATTCTTAAACATACTTTATCTGATATGATAATAACATGCTAATTAAAATGATAAAGGTGTTATCTGCATTTAATCTACCAATTACTAATTACACAAAAAACAAATTACAAAACTGAACCAGTGGCATGTTCTTCATGTGGTACAAGGAAGATTTGGCTATGAAAAAAAAAAGTGAAATAGCCTCATCATTTTTATTTCGATTGGATAGAGGAGTGAAAGCTAAGCGCGAGAGAAGGTATGTGATTTCTTCATCTTTTGAACATCTGGCATCATATTCGACTGCAAATTTCAAATGCATTGCATTTTATTTGATCAAGAATGCTCTCTGAAATGATTGCATTCTACTGGTGTCGTGCCTTAGCCCGTGCTTTATCTCCATTATTTGATATTATTGGTGCTTGTGCTCAAGGATATCGATTCGCTATTTTCAAATGTTTGGATCATTTAGATAGTTACATTTCCTAACTGTTCCTCTAGTACACAGTCAGAAAATGTAACTGTCTAATGATTATATGTAATGTTGAATGGATTAAATGCTTTATTCTTGGTAGAAGTGAATGGAAGGAATAGTGTGTATTAAATAAACTCCAGTCACTTATTGAATGCTTTGGAGACTACTGGTTTGACTGTCCATGCACTACCAGTGACTGAGATTCATTAAAGGATACAAAACCCTTCATTTTGGGGTTATTGTGTGTGGATTCAAATGTAGGTTTGATTTGGTTAATGTTTAGAAGAGATCAATAAAGTATTTAAAGACAATCTTACATGTTTGGAGAGGTTTTAGAGGCACTTATCATGACTGTACCCTCACAAACATCGGCATAGACTGGTTTTACTAAGTTTCCTTTCTCTATTTTGAGGTTTCCTTTCTCTGCCACAGGGGTACAGTCAGAGGGTTCATTGACAAAATGATCCTTCAAATGGTTACTATGAAGATGAATGATTTGATATAGCATACTTCTCATTTTACTTGAAGTTTGGAATAGCTTGTGCAAGGGTGAAAGTAGTTTTTATCATTTTGGTCGTGACTGTTCCTCTACACAGTCAGGAAATGTAACTGTCTAATGATTATATGTAATGTTGAATGGATTAAATTCTTTATCTTGGTAGAAGTGAATGGAAGGAATAGTGTTGGTGTTAGGTTTCATTTATTATTAAATTCAATGGTTTCCAAGATGTGTTGAGGAGTTTGCTCCTTGTTTAATGTTAACTGCTCCTGCACAATCCACTCATACAATAGTGAAATGCTATGTGGAAGGGATGGTTGATAGTGTTCCTTGAGGGAAGGGGGATTGTGAAAGACTTGTTATCATTTTATTGTGTATTTCCAATATGTTTGGTTGCAGGGCAGACCGAGAGAATGAAGGATCACTCACCGATTGCATGATAACCCAATTTTGAAGGGTCACTGGTTGAGGGGACAGTCAAGGTACCGATGATTGGGCTATTGGAGGACCCTATTTCTTTGTATTAATTTATATTCAAATTAGATGCATGGATTTCTTGTGAACTATCAGCTGCTATGTATCCTGCAACTGCATCCATAAATCTGCATATACTTCTCTACGGTTGTAAGCCACTTAGACATCAAAATAGAGAAACTAAATCAAAATCATTCTTTGTCCTATTTCCTTTTAACAAAGTCTCAAATATCAATGATACAATATACATTTGATGCCCTAAGCTATCAAATATATAAATGGCACCTACCTAGAAGCTCACCAGGAGAATGAAGGATCACTCACTGATTGCATGATAACTCAGTTTTGAAGGGTCACTGGTTGAGGGGACAGTCAAGGTCCAGATGATTGGGCCATTGGAGGACCCTAGTTCTTTGTATTAATTGCTATTCAAATTGGATGCATGGATTTATTATGAATTATTGGCTGCTATGTATCCTGCAACTGCATCCATAAATCTGCATATACTTCTCTAGGGTTGTAAGCCACTTGGGGATCAAAATACATAAACTAAATAAAAATCATTCTTTGTCCTATTTCCTTTAACAAAGTATCAACTATCAATGATACAATACATTTGATGCCCTAAGCTATCAATACAAATGACGCCTAGCTAGAAGCTCACTGGCTGTCCATTTGATAACCACAGTCAACATTTCAAAAAAATGGATATCCTTGAGCACAAGCACCAATAACATCAAATAATGGAGTTAAAGCATGGGCTAGGGCATGGCACTAGTAGAATGCGATCATTTCAGTGACAACAATTTACAATGCGGTCCTTTGGCATGTATTAAACAAAATAGAATTTTTAGCATATTATTATCATTCTATTTCTTTGTTGTAAACATGCCATCAGTTCAGTTTTGTAACTTCACTGTTGTATGAGTGGATTGTGTAGGAACACTTAACATTAAACAAGGAGCAAACTCCTCAACACATCTTGGAAACTATTGAATTCAATAATAAATGAAACCTAACACCAACACTATTCCTTCCATAGTTGCAGGATACATAGCAGTCGATAATTCACAAGAAATCCATGCATCAAATTTTTATAAAGATATCCTACTAATAAATAGGAATTTTCTTGAGATGACCAATGATTATGCATTTTGATGGCAGTGTGCTAGTTCAAAAGGATAATATAAATCTGAAACAATTTTTTCTGATTTTCTCAAACTATAAATGTGGTTAAAGGGAAAATATTATGTGGAAAACCCACAAACCAAGCTAGAAAATGATTGTACATCAAATTAATCCTATATTCATTCAAGTATTGCTATGCTTTAGCTACCTGACCTTTGAGCTTCATCTAGAGGAATGTTTAGCTTTAAGATAGAGTTACTTCGTGGGCCTTACAATAGGGTGGAATATGATCAAGATTTGTTTAGGTTGTATCTTTGTTAGTCCCATTGTTAGGTTCTTATAGTTCATGGTTTGAATCTATTATGGTTGTGTAAGGGATTTGTAGATGCTTTTTTTAACATAATTATTGGACAACATGATTGGAACAACTGGTTGTTGGCTATTGTACACATGAATCATATCTGTCAATGGTTCTTTGTGTTCAAGAATTCGTTGATCAATCTTTGAGATTTATTGTCCCAGCTTTAAAAGAGTGATAAAAGATATAGTGAGTGTTGTCTTTTCCAAGTGTTTTGTGGGTGCCATTATCTTCCAGGAGTAATTGCTGGAACCAAATTATGTTCTTTGCCTCTAGTAAATATTGCAGACACAACCATCTTCTTGGTGAAGGGTTTCTTCCATCCCCATGAGGCACTATTGCATGGTTTCCATTCCCTTGTAGTATACTGAACCTAATTTAATACAAGTGTGCACTATTTTGGGTTCCATAATTTATGGCCCCTACACTGTGGTTGTTAGCCTAATTAAGATAGGCCTACCTTTGCATATAATAAGAGGCCAACATGAAACAAACATCCAGAGGTTAGGGGGTTGTTCCCTGTCCATAATTTATTATTTAAGTGCTAAGTGATGATGTGTATATCATGTAATTCATACCTAGTGTGTCTCTTTCTTTCTCTCCACATTTCACATTAGGAGTATATGTTATAAAATACTAATGAAATTAACTATAGGTCAAATCTAATCAAAATTGCAATATAAAGATTAAAATAGATCTTGAAGAAATATGGGAACCATTTTTGACAGATATTGTACAAATGAAGAAAATACTCCAAAGAGGAAATGCTTCAATGTGGGACAATTGAAGGATAATATTTTACTTTTATATGCACATCTGCAATGTTTTTGATAAATTTCTGAGATAACAAAACCATAGAAAGAATAGCATATAGAAGAAAGTAAAGAATAATGATCGTGCTTTGAGATATTGTGGAAAATTAAAGGAAAGAATGCTTGGTGGGGTTATCATGCAATCACTGAGTGATCCTTCATTCCCCTCTTCCAGTGACCCTTCAAAACCAGGTTATCATGCAATCGATGAGTGATCCTTCATTCTCCTGGTCTACCCTGCAACCAAACATATTGGAAATACACAATACAATGATAAAAAGTCTTTCACAATCCCCCTTCCCTCAAGGAACACTATCAACCATCCCTTCCACATAGCATTTCACTATTGTATGATTGGATTGTGTAGGAACAATTAACATTAAACAAGGAGCAAACTCCTCAACACATCTTTGTTGTGAACATGCCACTGGTTTAGTTTTGTAAATTTGTTTTTTGTGTTAAATGCATTTAAATGGAACATTAAGCATAGTAATAATATGCTTAGTCTATTAGTAATTGCAGATTAAATGCCCATAACACCTTTATTAGTTTAGCATGTTATTATAAGATACTAAAGAAGACCTGCTATTTGTCAGAGAAATCTTCACTGTCCCCCACAATAAAGACAATGAAGATTGACCTCCTGCCCCACAACAAAGAACATTGTAATAAGAATAAGATAGTGCCAAGAAAAATTTTCACAAATATGAAACGTGAGGAAAAGTAATAACATTAACAATGCCAAGATTCACAGCATTAAATTTCACCTACGGATGAGTTTCTGCAGTGGGTTTCCCAGCATCAAAAATATGTTGAGTTGCATTTGAGTTGTAACTAAGAGTATCATGTAGAACATACCCTAAACTTTGAAAGCGTTCTCCATCCTAGAAATTCAAAATTCAATCTAGGAAAGCATCCGTAAGTGAAATAAATTATAGACATCAACATCAACATCATGATAATCATTAGACATAAATTATAGACATCAACATCAACATAATCATAATCATTTGGGGGGTATTCATTTTGGTCCTTGGATAGTACTATGTTTCTTGAAAGTTCTTGTGATGCTTCTAAACTTTAAAGACATATTTTATGGCTTAATGATAATATAGATTAGTGTTTTGTTTTCTAATGGAATGTTGTTGATCATTCATGGTCTTGAAGAAACTTTTGATTGTTTTGATTCTCGAGTCTTGATGTTGTTTCTCAATGTGATATAGACTGACCACAAGATGGTTCAGTTGGTCCTCTCTTTCTATTTAATCATTTGTCTTCTTCATGGCGTAAGTGTCAATATGTTATAATCCAACTAGCATGTCATACCCCCACTTCTGACAAACCTCACAGCATGCAAATCACAGCCAAAGACTTGGGTCATTAGCATACACAAACAACGATTACCCTTATGAAACAATGATCATTAATATTCATTAATGGCGAGAGGTGATTCCTTGGTAATAAAGGCATTTCCAGCATTCATCATCTTAACCAAGTCATGGGTGGTGATCCTTGAAATAGCACAATTAGTAAAAGGAAATAACAACATAAGTCATGGGTGGTGATCCTTGAATTTGGAGCGAGGAAGAAGGAAAATTGGAAAACAAAATATGGAATCATCAGGTTGGAATTGGAGAAGAATTCAGAAATAAACTTGAATTAGAAAAAAGCCAAGTTATATAGTTCTTTGTTTGAGGCTGGGTTCCGATTCTACTTTTGTTCTCCTCTGGGTTCAACTTGGGTTCCTTTGGTAGGAACTTGGGTGCCTGGCCCAATCCCGGGTGCACCTGCAGTATTATAAATATGATACATGAGGTATTTTACATGGGTATGACCACATTCCATGCCTTATAATGGTACCCAACATGGACTGTGGTTCAAATGAAGTTGAACCAAATGTTGACCGTGATGGCTATGATCATGATGAAGATAAATATGAGTATTAAATCTAAAATATGGCTTGTAATTTGAATTTTCATTGTGAATGAAGAAACTATAGATTCAAGTTGACTCATTCTATGTTGTAGTATATTTGTTCCCTAGATCTACCATATTATATATGTGTAGCCTATAAGGGACATCTTCTGCTCATCCATGTATCATAGCTCAGTGAGAGTTCTTAGGAGAAAGACAAGATGTTAGTGGGAGATGGAGAAACCAATATCAGAACACCACTTGAAGCCTTGCAATGTTGAGAGTGGGATAAAAGCTACACTTGAGACCTTATATAAGGAACAAACTTATTGAGCTTCACTTTGTTTCGAGAATAGTTTTATATTTTGTACTAAATAGGGCCAACCACGTGAAGGTGGAAGCTCATTTGGCCCCACCCTCCCCCCCATAACATCACTCTAAACTCCCCGTTAACATCTAACATTCATTCATTATTTCATCCATTAATAAAATTCATCTAACATCTAAAGTTCATCTAACATTCATCTAAAGTTCATCTAACATTCTAAAGTTTATCTAACATCTTACATTCATTCACACATTAATAAAATGTGACATTCATTAATTATAACATGATAACATTCATTAACACATTATAAAATTTATGAACATTCACTACCACATAATTAAATTCATTGGCATATAAAAATAAGTCATTATCAATTAAAGTGCATAGATGACAATCATTTCTTTTTTTTCTTTTGATTTCTAGTTTTTAAGATGTAATTGTTAAGATGAGTATCGATATCATCATCATGATCATCTACCCTCTCATTAGATCTCAATGCACTCCTAGTTCTCTGTTGATGCAAAGGGGGGTCATCTACAATAACATATAAAAGGGTTAAATTAAAAACATTTTATTATAATTAAAAACATTTTAAACATTTTAAAGTATTTCAGTACTTTACAGGCCATAATCATATAGCTCTTTACCTGATCTAGTCACATCATCAACATCGAGGTCAACTTGTCTGGCCTCGGCCTCAACCTCAACATGCTCATTAACAACAACCTCTACACTCTCTACAGCTGCAATACAAATTGTTACATTAATCCAAACACCAATTGCAATTAAATTTGTATTTTTACACCAATCAATTTAAGATATTTACTTGTATTACTGTGATGCACATCCTCATTGTCATCAACACCCACAGGTTGTGTATGGAAAGAATCAGCAGGCTGCATTTCAATTTCATACGCATTCATGTTATCATTGTTTTCTTACTTAAAACAAATTTACTCACTTTATGTTGGAACTTAACATCAAATAAACTAATTGGTAAATAATTAAATTTGAAATATCATCTATGTAGCTTACTTACCCTGACAGATCCATCAGTAGAACCTTGTGCACTTCTTATTCTTTTTGACACAACTTTATAGCCTTGCTGGAAGCCAATTCTCTTGTCCTCTTCTGTGAAACTTATATTGAACTCCGCACCCTACATTTTTGCTTGGTATCGTCAAATTTTATTTTATTGTTTCATCAAAATAAAAAAAGATTTCAAATTATAAATAAATATTTAAAGATCAAAGAATTATTTTCAGTGTTAAAAGCCATGTAAAGATTGTATTTTTACAACACTTACAACTTGTGCAACAAGTTTTGAATAACCACCAAAGCCTAGCTTGTGTTGCCCATGCTTTTGCAATCTTGCCTTTGTTGCCTTTGATGTGTCAGGAAATCTATGAAGAGATTGAAATATGTTAGTTCATATAAATATGAAGAGTATTTAGTACACAATTACATTCTTAATAGTATCACATACCTTCTTCTGTTCTTTGGTGGTGTATTTCCTTTTTTTACTTTAGTTTTCTCATTCGCATCCAAAATAATAGATTTCCACTCTAAATCAGGAATGCAAGGGGGGCACTGGTAATGTGGGTTTTTGGTTAATGTACACCTGTACTGGTCCCTAATATACCTCAAACATATCCTGACTCTTTGAAGGAGCTTACCATTCTCAAATGCACGAGGTCCAAACAAGTTTTTCATACTCTCTACGAGATCATCCTTTAACTTTTGATTTTGAGTTTTCCACCTTTTAAGAAAGAAAATAATGTTAGATTAAAAAATGGATGTAATGATAACTATCCTAGAAATGATATGAAATCAAAATAGTGGATTGGGGTTTTAGTTCAGATATGATGTTTCACCCTGTACAGATGGTGGGCCCGCATATCTGCAAACACTCATCATTAAGTTTACTATAAAAAAAATCATTCCCTATAAAATAATCATGGGATTATTAGTCGAAGGATATAATAGTATAAAATAAGAACACAATAGATGTAGGCTTCTCATATTGAATGCAAGGTGTAATTAACATATGATTGTATAGTAAAAGAAAGGTCCAATCTTTAAAGTACCTAGAAGTTTTGCTATTTTCAAGGGAAGTCCTTCTTCTTCAGACACAAGCAATATGCAATCCTTCACTGTTCCCATACTAGCAATACTAGTACATCTAGGAAAATCACCATCAAGTGTTGCATCCCCTGTTGCATAAATTGAATCCATTACGAAATGGCCCACGGTGTCTGTGGCCATGCTCTGTGTTGCCGACATTGCAGGATGCGATACATCTGAGCCTGCCATCGTATGAGGCGGTGATAGTAAATGATCATTGACATGTGTTGAAGAATAAGATTGTTAGAGTATAATAAAACCAGTAATTAGCATGGACAATATTGTTAGAGAGTAAAAAAAATATAGTCCAACATGCGATCTACCTGAACCAGCTGTAGTACCCTCATCATGGCCACAAGGATCAAAATTACGCAAAAAAAGCTGTAAAAGCAACACATCCACTTTTTTTTTAATGACATAAAAGACTACTATAACATAAAAACTATTATTGAACTTTTGTTATAATTAAAAATTACATTAATACTTACTCGGTAATTTTGAGATAGGTGCATCAGTTTAGTTGCCCTCTTTTGTGACTCAAGATCGAAGGGAATATAGATGCCAATTCAACCAATCTATTTCCAATTTTGTGGAGGCATTTTTTAATTGCAGAGGCCGGCTCATCACAAGCACCGAAATCAACAACTAGGTCCTTGTCAAAGGACTCCTCTTTAGGGACTACGGGTTCCTTTCCCTTTCTCTACTGACCACCTGTCTATGACAATAATATTACTAACACTATTAGAATTAATCTGAAACAATGATGAAAAGAATATAATAAAAAACTTTATTTAACATTTTGCTTCTATCTAATTTGTAGTTCAATAAGAAAGAGGTTTACCTGCTGGGAAGAAGTGCATGCACGATCATCATTGTCCCCACTACGTGATTGCTCCATATTGTGGTCCTGTGTTATTATTTAAAGTTAACCAATAATTAGAAAGGACTACATTAATAAATTTCATTAGAAGATGATGATGGAGATGAGGTGGATGGCGAGGAGACTCTCTAAATGTGGTTGGCAAAAAAACTCAATTATTTAATGGTACATAGTATGTACCTACACCTTAATGATAGTGACATCATTTGTATCTATGCGATTCAAATTGTAATCAATAAGCAACTCTTCCCCTGCACTTATTTATTTTATCGCACATACAAATACATGACTTCCCTCGCGCACCTCAAATATGCAATTGGGTTGCTTAATAGTTGACAAAGGTCGTGTGCTATTTATAAAACCTACAATATTCCCAGATGCTTTTGGCCTTCCGTCAATGTATATAGCCACTCTTTTACTTTGCTCATTGTCTTTTTGTTGAATATAATTTGCCGAGAGTGCATACCTACGCATACTTTTTTTATATTGAACAATTTGCATCCAACTTTTGTAATCGTAACAAGGTCCAACATACTCCATCAATTCAACAACTTTTTTGTAAGAGACCTTTATGCCATCCATGGAAAATAAGCCCAAACCATGTATTGACGATGGTGCAATACGATATATCTTGCCTTTAACACTAAAATCAGTGTTTATTGGAGGAAGTTCCTTGGGGACCCATTGTTTCTATAGATTTTGGTACCTAGAGGGCACCTCGATGTCGCCTTTTCTCTCATCATCATAAGAACATGACCCCCCTTGAGCAAGGAAAAAATTCATGCATCTATTGAATTTCCTTCTAGTCTTTTGACCTCTAGTTGATCTTCCTAATTCAGACATACTAAATGACTCACTTTCTTCACTTGAGGAAGACACATATGACAAATACCTATTTGCTACTACCTGCACTCCATCAAATGAGAGAGATAGCAAGTAATGTGAGATATTTTGCAAAATGTGAAATACATTAATCTCTATAGGGTGTATTAACTTATACTTGTCGATCCATGAGACTGTGTGGGATGCTCGTGAAAGGAGTCCAGGTACCTACATATGTAATTCAATTATCTAATGTTAGCTAAAAAACTCATGATACATATTGTGAGTTTGAAGAGAGTTCGTGCCATGTGTGATATAACCTACTTTATCTAATATGGTGCATTGTTAAACAAATTAAGGGTAGAGTAGTTATTACTTAGTTTTTTGTGGGGGACAATGAAGATATGTCTGACAAATAGCAAGTCTTCTTTAGTATTTCATGAATTTTTACCACATATACTGTTTCAAGCCTTTGAGTCTTGGAGAAGAAGAATGGTGTACGTTGAATAGATCAGAGTGAATGGGGTGTTGAAACATGGTGAATAGACCATGATGAGATGATACTTGATGTCATGACTAAGTTTCCCTTACAAACATCGGCATAGACTAGTTTTACTAAGTTTCCTTTCTCTGCCATAGGCGTACAGTTAGAGGGTTCATTGACAAAATGATCCTTCAAATGGTTACTATGAATATGAATGATTTGATATAGCATATTTCTCATTTTACTTGAAGTTTGGAATAGCTTGTGCAAGGGTGAAAGTAGTTTTGATTATTTTGGTCGTGACTTGTCCTCTACATAGTCAGGAAATGTAACTATCTAATGATTATATTTAATGTTGAATGGATTAAATTCTTTATTCTTGGTAGAAGTGAATGGAAGGAATAGTGTTGGTGTTAGGTTTTATTTATTATTGAATTCAATGATTTCCAAGATGTGTTGAGGAGTTTGCTCCTTGTTTAATGTTAACTGTTCCTGCACAATCCACTCATACAATAGTGAAATGCTATGTGGAAGGGATGGTTGATAGTGTTCCTTGAGGGAAGGGGGATTTTGAAAGACTTGTTATCATTTTATTGTGTATTTCCAATATGTTTGGATGCAGGGCAGACTGGGAGAATGAAGGATCACTCACTGATTGCATGATAACCCAGTTTTGAAGGGTCATTGGAAGAGGGGAATGAAGGATCACTTAGTGATTGCATGATAACCTCACCAAGCATTTTTTCCTTTAATTTTCCACAATATCTCAAAGTATGATCATTATTCTTTACTTTCTTCTATATGCTATTCTTCTATGGTTTTGTTATCTCAGAAATATATCAAAAACATTGCAGATGTGCATATAAAAGTAAAATATTGTCCTTCAATTGTTCCACATTGAAGCATTTCCTCTTTGGAGTATTCTCTTCATTTGTACAATATCTATAAAAAATGGTTCCCGTATTTCTTCAAGATCTATTTTAATCTTTATATTGCAATTTTGATTAGATTTGACCTATAGTTGATTTCATTAGTATTTTATAACATATACTCCTAATGTGAAATGTAGAGAGAAAGAAAGAGACACACTAGGTATGATGTGATATCCCCCATCTATATTAAGAATTTGATAAATAAATTAATAATAATAAATTAAAAAATAATCAAAAGTATATTAAATAAATATATTTATCACATTAATCAATGTTATTAACAAATAGATAATTGTATAATAATATATATATTGAACATTGAAATAAATAATTATCAATCAATGAATATATAATGAAAAATTATCAAAATTAATAATTAAAATAAATATTAATCAGTCATATATCAGCAATATATTAATAATGCATAGATAATTATTAATTAAACAAAATTAATAATTATTCTAAATTAATATTAGAGTGGGATGGAAAGATAAAGAACAATGATATTGTTGAAGTCAAACAAAGTTAGCAAGGACAAGTTGGCAGAAAAGGTGCCACATAAGTGCAATGACAAATACGATTTCATAAAGTGGTGCAGAATTTAGACTAATAACAATGATTAGTATTGATAAAGGAATGATATACGATTTATGAAGAGACATGAGTTGTGTCTTTTACATGACTACTCATCCTAAGCATAAGATATAAGAAAAAACTCTCCATCATTAATTCAGGCATCGAAGAAGAGAGAATATAAAATATATTTGTTACCCTACGTAGGGAAGAGAACATTATAGAGGAAAATACTGACAGATTAATAAATGTGTATTCAGCATCTGGCAACAAGTCAGACAACCATAACACATAGGATTTAACTTTATGTATATATATTATACAATCTCACAACTAATGGGGGATATATAAGGGAATGAATATCAGACATTATTATATATATATATATATATATATATATATATATATATATATATATATATATATATATATATATATATATATATATATATATATATATATATATATATATATATATATATTCATATATTCTCATAATGACAATCAATATATATCGTTACTGATAATCAAGACTATTTATATATATTTTTATATATAGCGCTCATAAATGAGTAAACAGCTACATTGATAATATATATATTAATTAAAATAAAATAAGAACAGATATATAGAACCTATTACTATTTAGCTAAGAAGGAAGACTAAAGTGTTACCAAGGAGGGGCTTGTCTAAATCCAAGCAATGGCTATCTGTCCCAAAATAAGGTGGGGGTCAGCGTCCCAATAGTTTGGGCTTGGACCTGTAAACTTTGAGGGAGCCCATTATAGTTGGTCTCTAGGCACCTTGGATAATGTTTACGCTTCCCTTCATGGAGTTAAAATAGTAATAAGGTTGGATATGAGTGTTAAAGATAACTAAATCTAATGAGATAAAATGACTAATCCTATCATGGACATAACAATCCAAAACCTAATTGATAAATTTAGGATAAATTAAGTAAGGTCTCGATAGGGGACATTACATGTGAATTACATGATATACCCATCATCACTTAGCACTTAAATAATAAATTATGGACAGGGAACAACCCCCTAACCTCTGGATGTTTGTATCATGTTGGCCTCTTATTATATGCAAAGGTAGGCCTATCTTAATTAGGCTAACAACCACAGTGTAGGGGCCATAAATTATGGAACCCAAAATAGTGCACACTTGTATTAAATTAGGTTCAGTAAACTACAAGGGAATGTAAACCATGCAATAGTGCCTCATGCGGATGAAAGAAACCCTTCACCAAGAAGATGGTTGTGTCTGCAATATTTACTAGAGGCAAAGAACATAATTTGGTTCCAACAATTACTCCTAGAAGAGAATGGCACTCACAAAACACTTGGAAAAGATAGCACTCACTATATCTTTTATCACTCTTTTAAAGCCGGGACAATAAATCTCAAAGATTGATCAACGAATTCTTGAACACAAAGAACCATTGACAGATATGATTCATGTGTACAATAGCCAACAACCAGTTGTTCCAATCATGGTGTCCAATAATTATGTTAAAAAAAGAATCTACAAATCCCTTACACAACCATAATAGCTTCAAACCATGAATTATAAGAACCTAACAATGGGACTAACAAAGATACAACCTAAACAAATCTTGATCATATTCCACCCTATTGTAAGGCCCAAGAAGTAACTCTATCTTAAAGCTACACATTCCTCTAGATGAAGTTCAAAGGTCAGGTAGCTGAAGCATAGCAATACTTGAATGAATATAGGAATAATTTGATGTACAATCATTTGCTAGCTCGATTTGTTGGTTTTCCACATAATATTTTCCCTTTAACCACATTTATAGTTTGAGAAAATCAGAAAAAATTATTTCAGATTTATATTATCCTTTTGAACTAGCACACTGCCATCAAAATGCATAATCATTGGTCATCTCAATAAAATTCCTATTGATTAGTAGGATATCCTTATAAAAATTTGATGCATAGATTTTTTGTGAATTATCGACTGCTATGTATCCTTCAACTATGGAAGGAATAGTGTTGGTGTTATGTTTCATTTATTATTGAATTCAATGGTTTCCAAGATGTGTTGAGGAGTTTGCTCCTTGTTTAATGTTAACTGTTCCTACACAATCCACTCATAAAATAGTGAAATGCTATGTGGAAGGGATGGTTGATAGTGTTCCTTGAGGGAAGGGGGATTGTGAAAGACTTGTTATCATTGTATTGTGTATTTCCAATATGTTTGGATGCAAGGTAGACTAGGAGAATGAAGGATCACTCACTGATTGCATGATAACCCAGTTTTGAAGGGTCACTGGTTGAGGGGACAGTCAAGGTTCGGATGATTCCACCATTGGAGGACCCTATTTCTTTGTAGTAATTGCTATTCAAATTGGATGCATGGATTTCTTGTAAATTATTGGCTGCTATGTATCCTACAACTTCATCCATAAATCTCCATATACTTCTCTAGGGTTGTAAGCCACTTAGGGATCAAAATACAGAGACTAAATCAAAATCATTCTTTGTCCTATTTCCTTTTAACAAAGTATCAACTATCAATGATACAATATACAATTGATGCCCTAAGATATCAAATATACAAATGGCACCTACCTAGAAGCTCACCAGGAGAATGAAGGATCACTCACTGATTGCAAGATAACTCAGTTTTGAAAGGTCACTGGTTGAGGGGACAGTCAAGGTCCAGATGATTGGGCCATTGGAGGACCCTACTTCTTTGTATTAATTTCTATTCAAATTGGATGCATGGATTTATTGTGAATTATCGGCTGCTATGTATCCTGCAACTGCATCCGTAAATCTGCATATACTTCTCTAGGGTTGTAAGCCTCTTAGGGATCAAAATAGAGAAACTAAATAAAAATCATTCTTTGTCCTATTTCCTTTTAACAAAGTATCAACTATCAATGATGCAATACATTTGATGCCCTAAGCTATCAATACAAATGGCGCCTAGCTAGAAGCTCATGGGCTGTCCATTTGATAACCACAATCAACATTTCAAAAAAATGGATATCCTTGAGCACAAGCACCAATAACATCAAATAATGGAGTTAAAGCATGGGCTAGGGCATGACACCATTAGAATGCGGTCATTTCAGTGACATGAATTTACAATGGCATCATTAAACATATATGCCAGTAATATCAACAAATGTGAATCCAAACATTTGAATACAGTGAATCGATATCCTTGAGCACAAGCACCAATAACATCAAATAATAGAGATAAAGCACTGGCTATGACATGACACCAGTAGAATGTGGTCATTTCAGAGAGCATTCATGATCAAATCAAATAAAATGCATTTGAATATGATGCCAGAGGCTTGAAAGATGAAGAAATCACATACCTTCTCCCGTGCTCAGCTTTTGCTCCTTTTCTCCCGCTCCCTCTATCCAATCGAAATAAAAATGATGAGGCTGTTTCAATTTTTTTAAAAATGTATACCCCAAATTTTTCAAAGTTTCGATGGTTAATTAAACACCCATTGAAATACCGACATCATCAGGGCCTATTACAAAAAAAAACACCAAATTCATAAGAAAAAGTTACCCGTTGGAAACTTCTGTCGAAATTTGGCCCAAATGTAGTAGTGTATGTGTTCACTATGTTTGGTGGTGCCATCAGTTGGATTCGTCTAGTAAGCAAAAACTTGTGGTCGCTTTGTCCACGATAGAAGCAGATTACATGGTAGCTACTCATTCTTGTAAGGAAGCCATTTGGCTTAGGAGACTGTGTTCAGATGTTGGTGTTGATGTAGGATAGATTACAATTTGTTGTGATAGTCAGAGTGCTATTTGCCTTACAAAGAATCCAACTTTCCATGCCAAAACAAAGCACATTGATGAGCAATTTCACTTTGTGAGAGATATGGTAGAGGATGGAAAGGTAAGTTTGGAGAAGGTAGATACAGTAAAGAATGTTGTGGATGCATTGACAAAACCTATGGGCACAGAGAAGTTCAGATGATGTTCTAAGTCTATGGGCCTCTCGGCCTATAGAAATTAAATCCTATTATTTCCTTTGGCTCTTACAAGGTGTTCGAAAAGTGGGAGAATGTTAGGAATAAGGTGTCTCAACCTTGTATATTTCCTTACATTTGTTATTTGCTAAATGTCGGCACTTTGGACAATGTGTAAGGTGATCATGACTGAAACGGTTATGACAGATTCCTATGATAGTCATCAATATTTGTAAGAGCTAATTGTGAAAGATTTGATGATGGGTGAAGATATGCAAGACATGTGGCAACTGATAAAGTTGAGTACTGTACACTCTTCTGCAACCGTGGGGTAATGGTAAAACCCTAATACAACTGTTCTTTGGAAGTTACCCTAAAAAGGGAAGCACATGATATAAGCATTTTTTAGGGTTGTGAATTCTGATGAGAAGCGAGTGTATTGTTGGAATGTTTTATGCTGTTGGATTTGTCTTCAAGTGTTTATGATCTACTGAAAGAACTTGAATTGCAAGTGTATTGTAAACTGTAACAATTTTGATTAATACATTGTGCAGGTTTTGGAGTGCTGGGGTTTTTACCGAAAGGTTTTCCCCAGGGTATATCATTGTGTCATTCTCTTTTTCATGTATTCATGTCATTGCAGCAACATCTAAGTTATTGCATTAACATTCTATAATTGATAAGGGTTAAATCTGAATTTTCACGGTCCTCTCCTTCAAAGTTTAGCATAGGGAACTGTTTTCTGCTCACCTAGTTTCCTTTCAGTTATAAACATAATGCAAAACCATAGAGAAGAAAGATAGAGAGAATACCAATTAAGCTCAAGAAAAAATGTATATTAAGAGCCTAATGGATCCTAGAAGACTGGATGAAAATACACCTCTTGCCCCCCAATCTAGAGACAAGAGTAGAAAATATCTATACTATATCAAAATGAGGGGTATCCCCTATATCGAAATTATGAAAGAATTGTAAAACTGCATGAGAATGAGATATAATTCCTAAAGTAGCTCTTTCTCTAACATATAACTTGAAATGCACACAACTGACAAGTAAATGTGTATTACTATAATGAAAAGGACATTTGTACTTGGATAGAGAATCTTTTGGCATAGGTCTAAAGATTTCTTTCTTGGAATTCATCAACTGAACATACACCTTCTTAGCTACATCTTGAGGAGTATCAGGGTAATCTAATTTAGGTGTAGGGAGAAGAACATGAAGAGGAGGATGACAATCAAAATCAACTACCTTGAATTGAGATTTTGAACAACCAACACCACACATATCTTGTTTAGGGGGTATATGAACCAGATATTTAATACCATATTCATTAACACCAAGCCCTAATCCTTTATAACCTTGTTTAGTCATCATATTATATCCTGTAGTGTACATATCATGTAAATCTTGTACAAGAGGTGATTGTTTATCATGTTCATGAGTAAAGGTTGTATAAGGTGGAAAAATAGGTTTAGAGGAAGTTTATGTACCCTTTCCTTTAATATCATCATGAATCTGAGGAGAAGGTAAATCAAAGAAATCTTGCACATCTGCATCATGAACTATAGATTGAATCCCATCATAAGTATGGGAAGAACTAAGATTAGCAGATGGAGAATTAGGTAGATTAGGCATTAGATTAGAATTAGGAATATTAGGAACTAGATTGGGGATGATAGGATTAGGATTAAGAAGATTAGGAGATGGTGTATCATCTACCCAATTCTTCACATAATCCAAAAGAGTAATAAGTCTGCCATATAAATCTTTAATGAAAATTTTGAAAGTAAGAAGACTAGTATCTGTCAAGCTCACAAAAGCATAGGCAAGTGAAAGATGAAGGGTAACCAACATAATGAAGTGAATGATAATCTCATAAACATCAAAAGTTTGATAAAGAGATGCTAAGAGGAGAATAATAAAGAAAATAATCACACACCAAAGCATCTTAAAAATCTTCATAGTAAATGAAATGCAAGAAATATTTTTGTATTTTGTAGAATATATGATTTTTTTTGTGTTTTTTTTTAAAAACATGCAAGAGCATAAAAGAAATCTAATCTTAAGGAAAGAAGGAAAAGCATCTAACACCAAAATGAAAGAGTTGTCTATCGCTGGTTCACCAAAATGTAAGGTATGGAAATGTAGGGGGTGTGGGTGTCTAAAATATGTAATAGCTATGTTGAGATGAAAATATGTGATGGAAGATGGAAAATGTTGTGGACATACAAATTTAATAAAACATGAATACTTATCTTGAAAAAGGCACAGATTCAGAAATCACTATTTTTTGGTGTCTATGTTCAGTTTCGGGAAATTTTGCAACCGGATTTGGCCTGGAAATGTAGAAACAAAGAAAATCCATAAACCTTCTATCTTTCTAAGCAAGGTCATCCTTGACCTCAGGACATGGGTAAGATCTTACCCCAAAAGGTCATCCTTGACTTGCACTATTCCGATAGAAATTCTGTTCGTGGATCCTAGAAGTTTGCTGAAAAGGGTATCCAGATATGAATAGTTATTCACTGTCTCACACCCGTACCTACAAGAAAAGAGGGTTTTGTTGTTTGGATGAGGGGTTTGCCTTGGTCAAACCCCAGTTTGGAATCAACCTTTGAAATAGAATTGAAATAGAGAATGCTAGCAAGTAGTAGAAGTAGATCTAACAATGAAGCTATGATACTCAATAGATATGCAATTGTATTTGAAATATAATAAAGTATGTTAATATGAAAGCTTGGAATCAACACTAACAAATGTCAATCAAAACCTCCATGATTGTATTCTTGGAATCCACCTTGAAGGGAGAATGAAGATGAACAAATGATCTTAAAAGAAGATCACACCACCATGATGGATAGATCTAGGGTTTGAATGATGAATCTTGAATGCTTGAACCAAATCCCTCCAAAAGCTTGAAAGCTTGAATCCTTGATCTTCAATGGAGAACTTGAATTCTTGAATATGATGATGGCTTGAATGCTTCCTTGATTGAGAATGCTTTCTTGATCATGGATGTATCTCACACTTGATTGCTTGATGAAAAGATGATGACAAAAGATTGCAAAAGATACTTGATAGTGGATGTGAAAATGAGAGAGGAAGGCTTCCTTTTATACTAGTCTAGGGAAAAAACTTCTAGAGAGGCCAACATAGGAGAATTAAATTCCAATTAAGTCTTAACCCCTAGAAATGGACCTAGATTAAATACAATTTAAGAGTTTACCATTCCAAAATATGAAACAACCGACCCAAAAGCGGGAAAACAAATCTTTCTAAAACTTGACATCTTGAAATCTGGACCTTGGGTCAAGGTCGAGGTTGACTTTGACCTAGGTCAAAGTTGAGGTCGACTGTGAACTAGGTTAGAGTCGAGGTCAAACTTGACCTAAAAGGTCGACCTTGACCCTAAGGTCAAAGATATCAGGATCTCAGTCCAGAATGCCAGAAAAGTGCAGAAAGAGGGTGGAAAAAGGGGCAGAGTGAGGAGAAAAGCCAGATTCAAGCCAGGGACCTACCTGAGGCATTTGACATGACTCCAAACTACCTACTCAGAGAGCTAAACCAGTCTTAAATGGAAGTGCTTCCATTTTTTGATGATCACTATCTCTCTCTTTTGTCCCCCTAAACACTACCCATACCTTCCTTATATACTACTTAGCCACAAGTCAACTTTACAATAATAATTAATTACAAAACATCAATCGACTCTCAACATAGCCTTTAAAAAATATATTTCTTCATGTTGGCCTTCAAATGGTCATTAGATCCACATAGAAGAATGCAACATGCCAGATTTAGGTCCCCACACATCTAATAGTCAATCCATAACTCGAGGAGCGCGACCCAAATTAAATGCACTAGTCTGCAAAGCCGATTCATCCAAACAAGCTAGTCGGTCAACAAGAGCACTGAGCACTTGTACCAGTTCTTAATTGAGCACCAGACTGAGAAACCAACACATTGAGTCACTGAGTCCATTGGTGAAGCCAAATAGACTCCCAACAGAGAACCACCACCAAAGTCACTACTAGCCACTGAGCTCCATCGGTGAAGCCAAACAAGCTTATAACTGAGAACTAACACAAAGAGACTGAGAATATCAGGTCTTCAACCGAGATACAACTAAAATCCAAAATTAAACACAAACATATTTTTGGTTGATATAGGATTTCCAACTACCCCAGGATACTCCTGCATCAGTAACATCTGGAAAGGTACTGGGATACATCATCTCGACCAAAGGAATTGAGGTGGACCCGACAAAAGTGCAAACCATTATTGAAATGCCATTGGTACCAAAGAATTTCAGTCAAATGAGAACATTTCAGGGCTGAATTCAGTCGATCTGGAGATTTATCTCTCAATTGGTAGACAAAGCATGACCGTTCACAAAGCCGCTTCACAAAGAAGTACATTACCAATGGGATGAAGCATGTGCCCAACACTTTAATCAAATAAAAGAATATTTGGCAAACCCACAAGTCTTTATGTCCCCTATTCAAGGTAAGACACTCATTCTATATATCTTAGCTACTGATACATCACCGGGGGCACTCCTTGCACAACAGGATGAGAACAAGAAGGAAATAGCCATTTACTACATCAGTAGGACTCTAGTTTCTTATGAAACGAATTACTCAGTGATCAAGAAAACTTTCCTGCAGGTGTATGCACCCTAAAATGGTCACCTAGACTTTGGGCCCCCATTCATTAATTTATCAATTTTCTTAATCAATGCTTTGCAATATTTTCAATTTAAATCAATTTCCTTGATCAAATCATAATTAATTCAAATATTTTAATATTTCCTAAAGTTTGATCATTTTATCCTAAGTTTTATTTAATTAAAAAAACATGCCCCCTTTTAATTAAATAAAGATCCCTTTTAATTAAATAAAAAATCTCTTTTAATTAAATAATAAAATCACTTTATCCTAAGCCACATTTAATTAAAAGAACAAATATCTTTTAAATAAATTAAAAATCTTTTAATTAAATAATGGAAACCACTTTTCTAAAAATAATAAATAAATAATAAAATAAAAAGAAAAAGAAAAAGACTTTTTGTCTACACATTGAATGCACACTTTCCAAGATGAGTGGAATCTCCTTTTGCCTCTTAATCACTTCCACACATCTTTTTGCCTCTTAACCATGTCCATTGTTACCTCTTGAGAATCTTGAGCACATGGATCAACCAAAATTTAATCTCCACCATTGCTCATTTCTTTTTGCCTCTTAATCTCGACCATCCATTCATTTCAAAATCCATTATAAGGAACCCTCTCCTTCTCATTTATGCATGGAGATTTTAGAGATCAATATTTTATGTTATTGTTATGCAAGTTTGGAGAGCGATTTTAGAGAAGAGTTTGGAGCACTTGAGCTTGATATTGCAACTTCTGTTTTCTTGTCTTCTTCTCTCATGCCTCCATGGCAATCCATTTAGATTAATATTGCACTTGCATATTAGATTAGATTCATATTTCCTTTCATAGAATAATCTTGCATAAGCATTTTCTTTCATAGATTAGTTTGCTTTCATGCATTGTTATCATATAGAATAGCTTCCATTTTCATTTTCATGCATACTTGATGATCATGGAGACTAGCATTCTTGCTTTTCCTCTTTGAATCTCTTATTTTATGGTGTACTTGCATGGGCACACACTAGGTCTAAAATGAGGGCCTCCATTATAAACCCTTGCACTCCATGAATAGAGAGCTATGAGTCACCATTTGAGACCTCATTCTTGAGCAATCTTGGATTTAATGACTCATAGAACTGTGTCAACATTTTATCACACATGTTTTGGTGCCCACTGTAGGGAAACCTACCTTTACATGCTTGTTTTGGTTATTTTTGGAGCTAACCCCCTTGTGTAGATTTGCTTGGAGACTAAAACCTTAGATTTTCAAAGATTTGATCATATCTCCCAAACGGCTTGAAGTTGCAGTCTGAATTGTTTTTTACAGGTTGGTGACATATCAGAGAAGCTTCAGTAAAATATTTTGAATTTTTTGAGGTATTTTGAATTTTTTATAATTTTTTCTTTATTTTTCATAAAAAATTAATTTTCGGTGCAAATCAGCATATTTTTTGGAAATTTTTACATTTTCGGAAAGATCTTTAAATTATATAGGGGGTCCATTTTTTGTGTTTTAAATTTGGATACAATATCATAGCTCAAATAGTCAATTTACAAAAACTCATCTGTTTTAGTAAAATGGATCTCTAGGGCACAAATGAAGAGATTTTTCTAAAAATTTTACATTTTTGGAAAGCTATCTATTTTTTAGTAGGGGTATCTATTTTTTATTTCTATTTTTGTGATCGAAATCATATCAAAAAAATTAGATCTTGTTGACTAGGTCAAATGCAAATTTTTTTTTTTTTTGTGATGAGTGTGCACTTATTTTTCATGGTTCAATGCATGATATTAGTTGTCATTATGATTATTTGCTGGCTATTATTTTTCCTAACAATTGATTTTCAGATCTAACCCTAAGGTTTGCATAAGTTGGATATACATTGCATATCTTGTTTGCTTGTTTGCTTGTTTGCTTGTTGGAGAGTTCGTGGCTTGCTTGCACAAAAAAGCTCAACAAAAATCTACTAAGCGCGTTGCTTTGGAATTGAGATATTTTGTTACAATCTCTATTAAATTTTGATTTTGAGAATAAAATGAATCCCTAATGTGTTTGGCTTGAGTGTTTATTGCTTTCATAGATCACACTTCAATTTTGGGCTCTAAAAAGAACATAGATTCACTTTCTTGCATATATGTTTCACATAGTAAATAGGCCCTATGAACACTATTTGATGTGTTCTTGAGAGAGTGGGATTCATTCAATTTTCTTACATGCAAAGCTCTTCTTGACGATAGAACCCCTTGTAGGTAGGGAGGATATTGTTAATATCTCACGGTCTTACCTGGTTTAGTCCTCAACATTGATTGTTCTCTTTTGGACCCACTTAGAGAGATTGGTAGACATTGTTGTTGATGTATGAACCTTGGTGAGGTGATTTCAATTTTAGTGTGTCAAAGAATCTGTTTGCTATGTTTGGATGAAGTGAAGAGGCTAGAGGATTATGCTCTGTTCCCTTTTTGGGTAGCATTAGAAACTCAAATCCTTGAATCTGAACTAAGTCCCCATGTGGTCTTTTTTGTGAGTCACCTTTTTAGAGAGGGTTAACCATAGTGGACATTTTTTTTATTGGGTCAACCACATGGACGGAATCTCAAGCGGTAATAACCATTTTCACCATGGTAGTAACAACTGCTATATAAATGTCCTTGTGGAAGAAATCTCCATAGGTGTAGTTTCTTGTTGGACTGTTAGATCTCCTTAGCATCTTCGATTGATTAAATTCTCAGAATGTGTCAAAACCCTGGTGTGCTTAGATTGGAGTTTTCCCTCTTGAGATTGCAAAAGTTGCAGAGTTGACCATTACTACGAACCATAGTGCAACCAACTTTTTATTTTCTAGGACTATATGCGTGATTGCAAAACATTTTGAGAACATACACAAGTAGCATCTTTAGGGAGTAGAATACTACGTCACTATTCTTGTTCATGCACAAGGTTGTGTTGTCCCTTGCTCATTGTTTGAAGACAATTGTTTTCTTGAACTCCCTGATTGTTGTCTTGCGTGCGTGATTAATGATAAGAATCTATTAATGCATCTAGTTGGTCACATTAAACAAACAAATCTAAGTTCTCGAGTGATAAAAACTTCAAAGATCTCCCCAAAAGTGCTATGACGTGTTTCTCAACATCCAAATGAACTTAAATGGTATCAAGTTGCACAAAATGACTCTTGGTCTTCTTTCTTCCACATCTCCCATGTCTTCCTAGTCTCTCATTTTCATCCTTTCTCTTCTTCCTTCATGCTTCTTCCTCTTCTTCCTAAACTCTTTACGTCTTCTTGATTCTTTTCCTCTTATTATCTAGTCTACCTTCTTCTATTCATCTCTTCTGTCACTTCCATGCTTGATTCCTCCTCTTCTAGAACCATGAATTTCAAATATCTTGTTATGGAACCTCTTTTGAAAATAGATGATCTCAAACTCATTGTTCAATTCGAAGAGTTTTATTCCTCCAATAGTCCTTCTAGATATTGTACGAGTGATAAACTTAAGACAAAAATAAAATAAAAGTTGATTGAATCAAACACCTTTGCTAGGATCATACGCATGATCCTGTCATGACCTCCTTCTTCCAAACATTTTTCATCTTCTAAGTCTTCTCATCCTTCCTCATCTTCCAAGTCTTACCATGACTCTTCTAGACATTATTCACATTTCTCATTATCCAAGTCTTCTTCCTCCATTAGGTCTTCACTTTCCTCTTCTTCATGATCTCATTCCTCTTCTAATTCTCCGAAGAGTCTTACTTCTCTTCTCAAGACACACCATAATGAGCAACGTGACAATCCTTGTGATACCTCTTCCATGAAGAGTGACATGCCCATCTTTGATGAGTATGATGATGGACAATGTAGTGATACCTATGACACCTCTATTCATAAGAGTCCTCCTAGTCGTGTGCTCATGCTTACTGAAAATGGGTCATCACATTGGATAGATCGTGATGGTGATCCATATGATTTTGATTTTGAAAGAGACTTTGATGATTTTTGTGAACTATACCTAAATGATACATCTACTTCTATTGAGGAAGAGAAAGCTTTCCGCGCTGATTATAAATGTAAATACTATAAGAATCTCTCCTCTAAGAACTCTCATGCTGAAAATAAAGATTACACTGTCAAGCAAGATTATGTTAATGATGGACCTTTGTCTTGTGATGGTTCTCTTCCATCCCCTACTTCCTCCAATACCCATACATTTCCTAAAGCTTCCAAGTCTTTCAAATCTTTCACAAATCCTTCATCCAACAAAGGTCCTAATACGTTTCCTGTGGTTCCCTATAGTTGTCCTCAAGGGCTACCTCTTAAAAAAACTTAAGCTAACCTTCACTTGGCTGTAAATAATTTCAATAATGCTAAACTTAAAGAGCCTAAGCCTTTATACGCTATAATGCCTACTTCAGCTAGTCCTTCACCATCTCTTCCAAAGTCTTCCATACAATTCCAACATGCTTCCTTGTCCTTAGAAGTGGCTCCATGTCAAGAGGACTCTAAAATGATAAAGAAAAGAACATAAAGAAAAATCAAGATCAAGAACCCTCCATGTCATCCAATCCTTTTCATGATGTCTCTTATCTATTTCATGGTTCTTTTGATCCTGCACGCCCTTTCTCATTTATTCCACCATGTCTTAAGTCTTCTCCTAAGCAAGATCAAGCTACTACTTACACCATTGAGCTTATTTACAATCAAAATAACCTTACTACACTTGCGCTTTCCAAAGATGATACTTCCATTAAGGTTATTAAAAATAGTGTTGTTACTTCCAATGTTAAGCCTATTGAAAATCAAGAGAAAAATTATATTCTTATGCTATCCAAAGCTCCTTGTTAAGATCAGAGTCTTCCATCTTCTTGCTCTACCAGTCCATGTTCGCTTCCACTTTCTATTCTTCCTAAGTCTTTTCAAGCACTAAACAATCCTATCAAAGAAGTTTCTCCTATTCAAGATGTTCATGATCCTATTACAAATCCCAATGCTCACTCTAAAGATGTTGATGTCATTGGTTGTCATATAGATGTTGATGAACTTATTGATTATCCTTTCGTATCTTCCACGTCCATCCTTGGACCTCCTCCACCAATACTAAGGGCTTCACATCTTCCTTCCATCTTGGGCCCTTATGTCCCTTCACTTTCCCCTCCTAACTCTCCTAATTCATCATCTATCTTGGGTCCTTACGTCCCTCCATCTCCTATCTTTCCTCAAGATCAAAATAGATGCATACCATTGAATCCCTTTCATCCACCCACCCATCTAAACCAGTCATATCCTCCTTCTTCCACAATTCCCAAGTCTTTTGGAAGTAACTTGAATGTTCAATACAAGAAAAAGAAGCAATACAAGAATCCATAAAAAAAAAAAGATCACCATGTCTCCTCTAATCGACATGGAGGCATAAAGTCAAAAGAGATATCTAAGAAGAAAACTACAAGACAAGTATGGGTTCCAAAATCCATCATTGAAAATATTCTCTCTAAATCATCAAAAAGAAATGAAAAGTCTACGGCTATGTGGATTCCAAAGTCTCTCTTGAAAGAGTCTGATGTTGAGAAACAAGTGAAGTTGACATTCAAGCTTCCAAAGACTTCCACTTCATCTTCTTCCAAAAACATTCTTCCATTCCATGCGCCTAAACCGCAACCTCTGCTATCCATTCACTATATTCCTTCGTGCATTCCTTCATTCACATTTCCTCCATCCTCTCACCACCCTTCAAGGTGTGTCTTGATGTTGATCTTGCCTTCCTTTCCATCTACCCTTTCACAATCCTTCCATTCATTATCCTTCTACCTTCTATCCTTTTTGCTCATTTGCCTATTCCTTCTATCTTCCAACCTCACTCGCTTTACATAAAACCTTATCCTCCATTTTTCTCTTCCATCTTCCTTTCCCTATCAGCATCTTTGAGCATATCATTTTGAATCCTTGGAATATCATGGTTTATCCTTTCAAGGAGCATTATCTAAAAAGCTTGCCTTCTTCCAAAAAAAATAAATTCAAAAAATAGAAAAATTTAAAAAGAAAACAAAAAAAAATGAAAAAATTGAAAATGTGCCTTGGTGGAAACCTAGAAACAGGCACCTTGGTAGAAAAAGTAAAGAGAAATAAATTCATCTTATGGTGAAAACCACTCCCTTGTGGCACCTTGGATAAGTACCGTGATGAAAATCTGGCAATTAGGCATCATGCGTAGTTCTTCTACATATTTCATCCATTCCGTCTTCTCTTTTTTATCTTAACAATGTTGACCTATACACAAATATTTGGCTATCTTGTGAGATATCTTACAATGATATTGCTTTCATTCCATTCATGTTTAGCCTTCATATTTATTTTCCTCCATTCATTCTAGCATTTCACTATCCTTTTCCCCTTTGGTCTTGATTTAATAAAAAAGAGTAAAACAGGATGCTATGAAGCCTCTTGATATGTCTACTCCTTTCAACTGCATCCTTTCCTTCTTTTGTATTATGCTTTTGTGACTTATCCTATGCTGGCCTTTCATTGCTTATCCAAATGTGCTTTACATGACAATTTTTCCCTAGCTTGGGTACTCTTGAGGAGTTTTCCCTTGAGGATTTCTTCCCTTCATTCTCCTTCATTCTCTTGTCTTCCATCTCTTCCACCAACTTGCTAATCCCTCTTGTCCTCCACCTTGCTAGACATTGAGATTACACGATGTGATCTTGCTTGGGATTTTGATGCCCTTCTGTTTGGGGGCATCCTTTGTACATACTTATTGATCCTAATTTTTTTTTTAAAAAATGGTATATTGTCAAAAATTCTAAAAATTGGAATATGTCCTGAAAAAATGATCATCTTAGTGAGAACCTAGCAATAGGCACTTTGATGTATCTCAAAAAAATTATATATTCCAAAAATATAAAAAAAATCAGAAAAATTTAAAAATTCAAAAAAAGAAAAAAAGAAATAGTGCCTTGGTGAAAACTTGGAAACAGGCGCCTTGGTAGAAAAAAGACAAAAAAATTATAAAAAGTCCTGAAAAAAAAAATTGCAATAAAATCCAAGTGGTGAAAACCTGGAAAGGGGGGCTACTTGAGGTCTTTGTACCCCTATTTTTTTATGCCTTGTTCTTGTTGCCTTGGTTTGAAATTAGTCTTTGTCTTTGTTTAGGGGGCATAACTATGTTAGCTTCGGTCTCTTGGATGCATTAGGACACCTTGCAAATGGTGTTTTTCAATACCGCCCCAATTGTGTTTTTTAACACAACCCCTGACATCGAGTGTTTTTCAACACTTATCAGCTTGGTCTTACCTAGTTTTGTCATGTGATCTTACCTTCTTGCAAACATTCGATCCTTATCCTCAGAACTCAGTATCAGTTAACACACTTAAATTTTTAAACGCAACACTTAATGCTTGAGCTTTGTCATGATATTTTCCTTGTGTGCTGACTGTTATTGATTTTCGTTGAGTGTCCTTGTCTAATAAGTCTCTCCGGGATGCATAGCTAGAGGACTTGGGGCATGGGGCATGTTTTTATTTTCTTTCTACTTGTGGGTGTTGTCTTGAAGCTCTAGAGTGTCTCTTGTTGTTCCCTTGACACACTTAGGAGATTTGAGGCATCATCCTTAACTATTTTTGCACAACTGTTCTTATGGTCATCCCAGCGTCTATGCCTTGATGCAAGTATGATTTTGCTACATTAAATTGGGTAAGCTAACATCAAAGTCATCTTGACCTTTATGTCTTTGATGCTTATGTTAGAATCTTTCCACATTCCAATCCGATATAAATCACATTCATATCTTCATAGTTGCGCTTGTGGCTAGTGATGATTGTGTGATTTTTCGATGTTCGTTAATAATGGCCCAATGATGAAAATAAGTTCCTTTACATTCTCTAATGAATGATGAACACAAAATCCTATGTTACAGTTGCTCTATTGCAAGTACACCTTTGCATTTTCATGTAGCTTGCATTGTTAGACTTCATGTTAATTTGCATTTTTAGGTTGCATTAGGAGTTTGAGAGGGTTTCCTTCATCTTTCTTTTGGAATTTTAATCAACTGTGATCACATTTTGATATTCATTTCCTTATCTTCTTTCATGATCTCAATCAAAATTTTCTATCTTAAACAGTTGATTGATTTTGAGGCATTCTCTTTCTTCTCTCCATTTCTTTCCACCTCTTCCAAACTTCTATCTTCCATTTGCTTTCACCCCACTTCTTTTCTTCTAATTCAACCTTGGGGCATAATCTTTCATGCTTGATGATCTACCTTGGTTTTGTGATCCTTATATCTTTCATCTTTCATCAAGAACCCTATCTTTAGTTCGATTTGATCAAATTTATCAATTTGTTGTTTCTCCTCTATCTCATTTCGATTTTGATCACGAGGGGGCAGTACCTATCAAACTTCAATCCTTGATTTAGCTTTATCAATCCTATCAATTGCTTCGCTTGGGGCAACCTTGCTTGAGACATGACAATTACCTATTTACAGGGGTGTTGGTCTTGTCTTTTTCAATTAGCTTATCTTTGCCCTGATGTGTTCATGTCCGTCGATCACATGTCTGAGTTGTTTTATGATCCCAAATCGATCTCACATTTAAACTTCATTTTTTGACTACATGTGTTCCCATAAAGATCACACATTAGTCAAAGAGGGGCAAATGTATGCACCCTAAAATGGTCACCTAGACTTTGGGCCTCCATTCATCAATTTATCAATTTCCTGAATCAATGCTTTGCAATATTTTCAATTTAAATCAATTTCCTTGATCAAATCGCAATTAATTCAAATATTTTAATATTTCCTAAGGTTTGATCATTTTATCCTAAGTTTTATTTAATTAAGAGAATATGCTCCCTTTTAAATAAATTAAGATCAAGGAAATTAATGTATCTTAATTAATTTCCTTGATAAATTAATTAAATAGAAAATCTCTTTTAATTAAATAATAAAATCACTTTATCCTAAGCCATATTTAATTAAAAGAACAAATCTCTTTTAAATAAATAAAAAAATCTTTTAATTAAATAATGGAAACCACTTTTCTAAAAATAATAAATAAATAATAAAATAAAAATAAAAATAAAAAGACTTTTTGTCTACACATTGAATGCACACTTTCCAAGATGAGTGGAATCTCCTTTTACCTCTTAATCACTTCCACACATCTTTTTGCCTCTTAACCATGTCCATTGATTTTGCCTCTTGAGAATCTTGAGCACATGGATCAACCAAGATTTAATCTCCACCATTGCTCATTTCTTTTTGCCTCTTAATCTTGACCATCCATTCATTTCAACATCCTTTATAAGGAGCCCTCTCCTTCTCATTTATGCATGGAGATTTTAGAGATCAAGATTTTATGTTATTGTTATGCAGGTTTGGAGAGCGATTTTAGAGAAGAGTTTGGAGCACTTGAGCTTGATATTGCAACTTCTCTTTTCTTGTCTTCTTCTCTCATGCCTCCATGGCAATCCATTTAGATTAATATTGCACTTTCATATTAGATTAGATTCATATTTCCTTTCATAGAATAATCTTGCATAAGCATTTCCTTTCATAGATTAGTTTGCTTTCATGCATTGTTATCATATAGAATAGCTTCTATTTTCATTTTCATGCATCCTTGATGATCATGGAGACTAGCATTCTTGCTTTTCCTCTTTGAATCTCTTGTTTTATGGTGTACTTGCATGGGCACAAACTAGGTCTAAATTGAGGGCCTCCATTATAAACCCTTGCACTCCATGAATAAAGAGTTATGAGTCACCATTTGAGACCCCATTCTTGAGCAATCTTGGATTTAATGACTCATATAACTATGTCAACATTTTACCACACGATAGGCAGTGGTATTTGCATCGTAGAAGCTAAGACATTACATGTTGGCACATCCTGTACAACTAGTTTCAAAAATAGATCCACTCAAGTATCTATTGAGTAAAGCCACCTTGACTGGCAGGTTGGGTAAGTGGGTTATGATCCTGAGTGAGTTCAATATTGAATATGTTGAGCGCAAGGCTATTAAAGGACATTTAGTTGTGGATCAGTTGGCTGATGCTCCACTACAAGGAGAACAACCTATCAACATGGAATTTCTAGATGGGTCTATCATGCATATCAGTCAACATTCTTAGAAGATGTTCTTCGATGGCTTATTCATTCAGTAGGGTTCAGGAGCAGGTGTGTTGTTCATTACTCCTCAAATTTACTCTATTCCTAAGGTGCACATGATCTATTTTCCTTGTACAAATAACATTGTCAAATATGGAGCCTTAGTTAATGGGATGAAGTTGGCTCTAGAATGAAATATCTCTGAGTTACATATTCATGGTGACTCTCAACTAGTGATCAACCAAATTAATGATGTGTACCAAAAAAGGGATGATAAACTCATACCCCACAAGCAAATGGTTGATGATTTTAAGAAATATTTCACTTTTATCACATTCCAACAGATCCCAAGGAAAGAGAAACATTCCATGACATAATCTTCATTGTGCACTCAGAGAGCCACTCGCTCTCCTTCCAGTATTCATCTACTTGGATATTAGTACTACCACCTCTTCCTTACACTTCCTTTGAGTCTTCTTGAAAGCCAGAGTCAATTGCACCCCTACTGCAATTTCCTCATTTGTCTTCTTCTTGGGTGGTCTTCCCCTAGTTTTCTTTAGGATGGAGTAGATTATTATGAGTGGAGAGTTTGCCTCCATTTGTGTTATCATGAAATTTTTTAGGTCTACTCTATCTAGGTTCCCTTGCTCCAGGTCAACATTCTCACCCAAATCAAGTAAGTTCTCCTTGATGTTGAGTTCTTCATCTGTAATTTCCTCAATCCTTTATTCAACCACCTATACTAAGATCTTGTCAACAAAATATTCCAAGTCCTTCAATATTAAACTTGATGCTTGTAGCTTTTTCTTGATAAGAGGAGTTTCACCTTCATCTGAAAGTTTATTTTGAATCTCAACTCTTTCTACCACCGTATCTAGATTGTCACATTTCCTAATCTATGTTGTATTGAGAGGAATAATAGCTAGGGTCCCATTTTGGGAATTTCCCAAAGTTACCCTATCCTTAGTGGCTGCCAATTCATTGGAATTCTCTATAAATTCCTCCTATGAAATGTTTGATGTTACCATTTTAGGCTCCTCTTGATTTAATGTTATAACTAAGGAACAATCTTGCTGGTCTCCTCATTGGATTCTTGGTCTTGACTATCTGACAGTTCCTTGAGGGGGGCATCGACTATATGATTTTGATTACCCACCCTATGTTCCTGGAGATCCTCCATGATCACATGCACTTCTCCCCTGATCTGACCAAATATAGCTCTATCCTACATCACTCCAGCTTCATAGTCTTTAATAAGTGTTTGCTGCTCCTGAATGTCCTCCCCATGCACCAGATGGTCATCTATAATCACCCACTCCTCTTTATCAACCCGATGACTTGATTTTTCAAGAGCTACATTGTCTTTTTTCCTAATTATTTTGCTAACAAATGGTTATTTTAAAGGACTCCCTCTATATATCTACAAACATAACAAAAAAATACATAAAATATATAAGGCAATATTTTTTCTTCTTTTTTCTAATATACTCTTTCTTCTTCCTTTGATAATCCTAATGATATGTATGACCGAGTATGGAAATTCAAGACACAATTGCTAAGAGGAATGTTAAAAACTGTATTTCCTTTAAGTAATGTCTTTTGCCACATACAATTCTAATCAGTAAGTGCAACAAAGCTTTATTTTCACTCTACTTGTATTATAATATAGAAAAATGCATCCACAATAGATAAATGATAAATGTATGTGGTAAAAAAATATATCTAAAAGAATGCATCGACAAAAACACTGCCACGTTATTTTATAGATACCATAGTTTTAGCTGTAAGTTTGGTAGTAAATATATTTTATAAAATTACACAAAATTTACTTATAAAGTAAAGACAAAGTGATGTATCAATATGACATTCATAGTTCACTTTGATTTTTTGCTGCTTATATTTGGCCCTCTTCAAATGAACTGTTAATTTACAGGCCAAGCTCATAAATATGCCACACACAATGAAAAAAATCACAAATACTTAAAATATACTTGTGATATTGATTTTGAAAGAAATTAAATCGTAATAAGGATACAAAGTTCTAAAATTGAGGTTGGACTGATTTTAGTAATTATTTTCAAATGGACATTATAAAGATATTTTTTCTATTGAATGCAAATCTTACACAAATTAAAATTGTTGAACGAACAAACTTTACAAACTCTTTAAAAAATGGATTTGATGTGTGATAAGACAAGTTTAAAAACCTTTAATCAAAATATAGGCACATAAAAACTTTACAAATGATAAAAAATGTACATAACATTTTATAAAAACCACGAAAATATATCACTATGAAGAAACAAAAGTACAAACTAAAGGAAAAATATACTTTTTATTTTTAATAAAAATATTAAATTACAAACATAATAGAAATTAAAAATCATGTCTCTAGATAAACACTCTCACAAATCTCTTCCAGACAAGTTACCACCAATTTAATTTCATAGTTGTATCTTATTTATTCAATGGGCTCCGGTGGATTTGGAGACAAATTGAAAGATGGAGAAGTTTTAAAGGGTGCACAAATGCCTTGTCTTGGAATAGGACAATCAACCAGATCTTTAGCAGTGTAGCCTGGCAACACATTCCATTCCATGGACCTCAAATCAAAGGTTAACAAATTTATACTTCCCTTAATGGTAAGCCAAATATTATCTATTGAAGCAACAACAATAAAATCTGTTCCATGCGAGGACTTTACTGTCTCTTCCAACAAATTTCACAAAGTTACAGAAATAAGAGACCAACTCTCATTATTCTTTGCTTTTGAATCCAACCTCCATATTCCCACCAAAGTGTGCTCAATAAAAGGGAAACCACTCCATATTTTACCACCTTCCTCTAACTTCCCCACCAAAATCAGCTTCTCATTACACGCCAGTAATATTATTTGAAGCTACTTCAATATTTTAATTTTTTTAGCAAAGAGAATTTATTAATTTACATCTTTTAGTTTGATTATCTCACATTTAAATAATCTATAAATTAATGTGGGAAGGATTCAAACACATATGTTTTAGCACAAGAAGAACATATTAAATTATTTTTGTTTATAAGTGTAAGAAGTTGAGTCCACTTATGGTGGAAGTTTTGTAATTAGTTGATTTTGAAAAATTGCACTCAACAAAATGGGGTCACACTAAAATGAAATGGAGTTACATCTAGCTTTGAGGTCTTGAGACTAAAAGAAGAATTGGGTCATGTTAGCTAATGAGACCCCAAGTGTAGATTTAAGGAACACAATCCATTTAGAATGGAATGAGGCGATCTTTGCTTCTAAACAAGGTTGTATTCCCTAAAAGTATTTATTATTTTAGAAATGGGGCAAGAGGTTCATTTTCATAGAATGTGGACCCACTCCTAATCGCGATTATGTTATGCTTCCAAACATAGCAACATCTTGGTAGGCAATTTTTAAAAAGTTTTTATTAGTATTCTTGTATTTTTCAATACCTTTTATTTGTTCTTTATTTAAAAAATAGTTTGTAAATGCATTTATATTTAATTTAATTGTTTATATTTTGAAAAAACTAGGTTGTGTTTGTATTTAAATTTTTCATTTATTTTGTAAATATTGGGTTAGCTTTTTTTTCTTGTTTTCATTGTTCTTAGTTTGTATATTAGTTTTTTTTATTTTTCATGTAAAAATATAGAAAGCCTATACACGAAATAAATGAACAACATATAATAGAAACACAAAATAAATGAACAACGTAGAATAAAAATTGTAAACAAATAACCTGGAATACAAACTCTATATACTTCAATCATACACAAAATATACAAAAAAATTAGAATAGAAACACTAAACCCTCAACCCTCTAATGTCAAGTCTAAACCACTACTTGACTCTTTATGCTCAATCCTAAACCATGTCTATCATCCCTAGGCTCTAGATAATATGCATTAAACCATCCATTAGGTCTTACGACCAAAAGTTGAAATCTACGCTCTCGACTCTGTATCATTGAAATCCTATGTGTACTTGGAACCCTAAATCCTAGGAAAAGGTCCTAGGGCCAAAAGTTTAAATCTAGGGTAAACCGTAAAGCCTATGAACTCAACCATTATACCCCAATCCTATACCCTAAATGCTAAATCCTGTCATAATATTATATGTACATGTCTAGGACCTTTAAAACTATATATATATATATATATATATATATATATATATATATATATATATATATATATATATATATATATATATATATATATATATATATATATATATATAGTCATATCTAATGATCACATGATCTATTTAATCAACTATTAGGACCTCTTACTACAATTCAAACTATATTTTTACCCCTTACTTTCTTGCATTATATGTGCATAGGACCAATTAAACCATAGATCCTTTAATGGTATACTTGTAGATTTATCCTGGGTTATATTGACATGTACATAGGAATTTAAATGATAGATAGATCTTTAATTGTATTATATCACCTTAAGCCATAAAGTATTAGGACCCATTGACACATTCAACTAAATTGTAATCTCTTAAGCTTGCATTATTTTTGCATATGACCATAAGTTACTATAGATCCCAAAGAAATATATTTTTCAACATTAATGTCTCTATTGAACAAATGAAATAACTGAGAGGAGGATGAATAAGTTATTATAAATTAATTTCTTTAACCTTAATTAATCTTGAGCATTCTTAATGCAAGAAGAAACTTAAAATTGATATGAACATGAAAGCACATAAACACCGTACACCATGAACACTAGAATTTACATGGAAACCCAAGATGGGAAAAAATAAAGAGAAATTGATTCTCATGAAAATAAACACTAATTAAGGTTATTTTTACAATGACTCATTATCATTTTTCTCACTCCAAGTAAGGCTCACTACTAGTTGGGCTAACTACACTGAAATGTTAAGGGTCACTGCCAAAAAGATAAAGGACCACTGCTAGATAGAAGAATAATGAATAGCAATCCATTAATGAAATAACTATAACCAACAACAATAATACTAGAATGATATTACAATCTACTAATGATATTATTAATTTGCATACACATCAAGACACATATCTCTTCTTCTTATATTCCCATTCACCACACTTGTATCTATGTCTATGACATCGATCAAAAGATACTCCTTAACATATACCATGTCATTCCATATAAATGTCTAATTCAACATACCCATAATTTTAAATAGATCCCAAATTTAAAACATTTTCACAGTGGTAAACAATGAAACATGGACCTCATGGAACATCCTCAATTAATTCAACAAGCCTCACTCAATTAAACATGCTACACATTAATCATAACATCCAAGAATAAGAAATAAAATATACACACTATAATGTGAACACTTGATCAAAATCATAACAACCACTTTACAAATAAGATTGAACCCAAAGAAATGAGTTAAATTATGTCACAAGATGAATTGGACAAGGATGAACATGGCCAAAGGTAGATCTTCATAGAATACCATCCAAAGAATGCCAAAACGGATCACTAAAACATCAAAGAAACATCCAAACATAAGATATTTTGACATCAATGACATGACAATAAAAATGATATCATCAACATCACATTCTAACAATCTCCCCCTTTATCATTGATGGAAACATTCATCAATAAAAAAGAAAACAACAGAAGCATGGAATGTGTTTCCATCAATAAAAAAGGAAACAATAGAAGCATGGAATGTGAGCATTATGAAAGGATATCCATTTTTTTGCAAATCAACAAATAACCATCAATACACAGTTTTAGCACTACGATAGAATCAGCACATCATGGAATGAGAAACGACATAGATACACATGACATTCACAATATGAGAAATGAGTCTATAAGAGTGCAGTGTCTGGTTAATCAATACAAGCATATGAAAGGAATATCTTCAGAAAGAGAGCAGTGAAGTCATGTAGCAAGTATATTAAAACAATTAGACATATACAATGAGAGTGTACTCATGATTCAAATTATTTATGAAGTCAAATTCCATAGTTGTAATCGATATTTTTGTCGCTATTACCTCTTTTGCATGCAATTAGAAAAAGAGCGAGTGATTCATCATTTCCCTGTTTCATAGTGAGTACAATTAAGAGGGATTGTCCACATTATTTGTATCCAAAATTTTCATATCTAATGTGGGACATATAAGCGAACAACAATTTCCTTTGGAGGCGTAAAAAATATTCTTGATTCACCGAACCAAATATCACTGGAAGAGTTCAATATTCCATCACATTTTTTATGAAGAGAATGATGAGCCAGAATCTAGCTACTATTCGATCTGCAAATAGAGCAGTAATAGAAATCAAAGTCAGAGGAGGGTTATGTGGACGTATTCATCATAAAAATGGTGAAATTCAAGTAGCAAAGTTGGTAAAGGATCCGAAACAGAGAAATTCAGAGCTCGATTTGTGAAGGCTCCCATTAATCTGAGCTCTATACCTTGGTTAAAATCTGAAAGACTTTTTGTGTGGTCTATGGTGAATATAAGTAAATCTTCTCTTTTAATGGAGATAATTAAGAAAGCTAAAGTACAAGGTCTTTTACTATTATGGTATAATATTTGTATCTTCCTCATTACACCATACTGAACGTGCATTGCATGTCATTGTAATTGGATCTAACAAGTAGATGCAAATCTACACCCAAAGAAGTAGAATGGTTCGATAAAGAGGATTGTTTTAACTTTAAACCATATACAATTGCTAGTACTAAAGAGGGAAAATATGCATTGCTACCAATCGAAAGGACCAATATTAATATGGTATACATGATTTGCGTTCCCAAAGAAGAGAGGAAGGCATCTGGTCCAAACCTTAGCCTAGACAAGGATCTGACTTAATATTTTTCTAACATACAATCTTAATCGTCTACAATTGAGGAACATGCATCTGAGGAGCTAAATCAATAGGAGTCTATAGATATGCATATAATCATCGCTATTCAAAGAAGTATCTAACTCTAAACTACATAAGAAAATATGTTACAGTAATTTAGCGCAAGACTATTTCTAATGCAGTGTCTAAGCGACCACATTTGGCATTCAAGACAATATATTTCTTAGGCATTTTTCAAACAGTTCCATACCCAAAATGATTCTTAGAATGAGGAATGGTGCATTGAGGTCAGACACGAATAGATTTAAGCAACAAAATATCAGTCTTCCCAATAATGAGCAACATCTTCATGAGAAGAACAACATAAAAGAGGCGGAAACACATCATGGCATTAGACACAACATAGATACACATGGCATGAGACACAACATAGATAAACATGGCATTCATAATATGAGAAATACGTGCATAAGAGTGCAATGTCTGGTCAATCAATACAAGCATATGACAAGAATATTTTCAGAATGAGAGAAGTGAAGTCATGTAGCAAGTGTATCAAAACAACTAGACATAGAGAGTGTGAGTAATCATGGTTTATATTTTTTATTAAGTCGCTACATGTCTGATTATCAATATATGAATGTTTTCTACTCTGTACGTAGATTTCAAGAATGAATGTTTTATTGTTGAATGAATATTAGGAAAAGAAACATGTTTGAACTGGACAAGGGGAGGGGGGCATCAATTCTGGCAAGGGGAATTCAAAAATTGAACGTATGATAGAAGTAAGGGTGAAATCGAATGAAGAATGAAGACTGCAGAAGACACTTTAAAGATGGGGTTTGGGAGTTCTAAATGAAAATTTAAAAGGGTATATTGTCTCATGTTTGCGCTATAGAGATGGTAAATATTTCTAGTAGGTGCAAATAAAATGCACTAGATGTTATGAGACCACCTGTAGTAAAAATACTATAGCTCTAGCTTCGTCCATGTAGAATCTTCCCTAGCTTATGATTTCTTTTTAATCATATCTATCTATATATTAGCTATCAAATTCATTTTTTTAAAATCATAATATGTGATCAATAAGATATTATACAACTGGTTGCATTTGGTTCATGTTTCTAAATTTATTTCAAGAATAGCTCGATGAAATATTTGTTGTAATCTATTTTGGAGCAATTGTGTGATTTTGTGCTAGCGACATAGACTATGGGAGCTTCAAAACCATTCCTATACAAGACAGTGAAGGAAACTTTTGGGTAAAGCAAAAGTATTTAGAAGTAAAATTTTCAAGCACTGATACGAACACATGAAAAAGTTAGTCTAATATGTCTATGATCCCTCCTTTCATGATTATGAAGTCTAATATGTCTACGATCCCTCCTTGCATGATTATGAACATATTTTGCATATATCTTGTTTTGAAATTTATACCAACATTAATACTTTCCCATTTGGGGTTCTAGAATTATGGAAAGTAGAGATGACAGGACATAGGGAAACTCGTGAGAGGTTGAAATATTTAGAGGAAATCTTAATTCAGCTTCACAGGGAAGCTAAAATTAAATCAAACTAAATTATGTGCTTGGATCAAGTTCCATAAAAAACACAATGTCCATGCTTACCAACTTCTTCAAAAGATTGGCACAGTTATAGCTACAAGGTTCTCAGAAAATATATAACTGCCATAAGCTTGCTAGGTAGCCATTCACAGTCGAATGTATCAACAAGTTGAGAGATGAAATGGATAAATCAGAGACTGAAAGACATAGCCTGGAGAATGAACTGAATTTGGTTATAACAAAAGAAAGAGAAGATGAAGAAAGGAATAAGGCTCTATGGATGGAAAAGGGGAGACATTTCACATCTGAAATTGCAACTGCTCAACAAAAGGCACATTTCCTACTGGAACACAATGAGAAAGTAGAGTCTAATCACATTCAAGAATGACACCGCAGGAAACATGAATTAGAGATGTGTAGAAATGAATGTAAAGACAAACAATAGATCCTCTACCATTTGTTCAAAGAAAGGGAAGATAAGTTAATGAAATAAAGTGAAATGTGGTCAAGGTTGCTGGAGGCTAAGGATGGAGAGCTAGATTCTATGAAAACTGTAATAAATAAATTTGTGCATTCACTAAAAGCATCCAAAAGACATCTTTATGATGTGAGAAGTCACCTAGTAACATATAGGGAATGACTTTGCTGAAGTGAAGAGGGAAAAATGATTGTAGGTGTTTCTTGTTCGATTGTCTATCCTCTAGGTACTCTAAACATAAAAAATCGGTGAAACTTTAAGACTTTAATGGAATACAAGCTAGAAACCAATATACTGGTGATTCTACTAGAAGATTTAGTAGTTTGTTGCTGATCAAAATATGAATTCTCTAACTACATTGTCTTGCCAAATATATTGTGAGATATATTATTTAACTTTCCCTTTTCAGCATGGAAACTTTTTCAAAGGTTGATCGATGAGATTCCAAATACAACATCAAACATGAACAATAAGATGTCTCAATTTCAGAATGATGCACAAAAGAAATCACAATGCAAGGTGGAAGCCAAACAATTTAGTTACGCCTTTTAGAGGGATTGAGCTCCCCTTCATCACTATGCTTTAGATTGCACTACAACACTTCAAGGTAATCTACACCCAAATCATGTGTGTGGAAATCATGTTTGGGTGCACTTTAATTGTATGAAAAGCTTGATTCTAGTGAGCATGTACACTTCTAAAGAGTGCTGAATTTTCTATAATGCCCAATTCATGTTGGATTGTTCCATTTTCTATAGAGTTTCCTTTTTGTCTTTGATCCTTTGTATGCAATTTCCCAAGATGACCTTGTAATACCCCAAAATTGGCACCTATTTAATTTCATCAATTTTGGTGCATTATCTCGATTTTACATCACCAAAGTCCTATCTCACTAGGCAATTTTCTCTCCTACCTGACTTAATTTGACTTGATGTCAATTGCAAAGACCATAAATTGCAATAATCAAATATTAATATTAATTCCTAAAGTCCTTAACTTTATTAGCTAAATTATCTCTATGATACATTAATTTAATTGTAAAGTCCTATGTGCTTTAAATTAAATTAAATCAAACCACCCCCTTTGGCTAATACACATAAAAAAGGAATTAATTAATTGCTTGTTATTTGAATGGACACCTTTTCTTGAATTAATAATTTGAGATATTCGAAAGGTCCTCATGTGGCATTTTCCATTCTTTTAATAAAGTAATTCATGCTTTTTTGTCTCAATTTGGAAATGAAGGGTCATGAGTTACAAATCAAGAAACTCTTCATTCCTCTCCCGGGCTTTTCTATTTAATGAACCTTTTTTTCTCATTCAAGAGAGCAATTTTTGAGAGCATCTACACTATAGGCATTTTTTAGTCTCATTTGATTCATTGTTTTCAAAGCTTTTTATTGCATTTATTAGATTAATATCTCATTATTAGTATAATCTTTGCATCACATTTTAGACTAAATTTGCTTATTTGTTCTTAATTTAATATCATATTTGTTTCAAGTTCTTAGATTAAGTTGCATCTCATCTTTATTTCCTTTCAAGCAATTTAGATTAATTGCATACATTTTAGTTTGATTTTAGCTTGCATATCATCTTTATTGCTTCTTGGAAATCCTCCATTGTTGAATTGGTCTCCCAGTTGTTGGCTCTCATTCTGAGAGTATTCAAACACCCCATTCACATAGGAGGCAACAGGTCACCTCACCATGGAATTTGGATTGAGTTCTTCATACTCTCTCCCGAATTCTATCAAGTGAATAATGACCATGTTGTGTTGTGCCTGATTTAGAGGTCACATTCAGTCACATACATTTTGGTGCCCACCGTGGGGCAGAAAAGATCAATTTCTGGCCTCATTCTTGATTGGTTTTTCAATTTTAATGTTAGTTCTAGGCCTTGTACGGCCATGTACAGCCTAAAAACCTTTTAATATAGTAATGGATGGATAGAATGATGAATCATATTTCTCATTCTTTTGGTTTGGTTCATTTTTATAAATAAATGAATAAGTTATGATCATTTTGGTGAAAGTGGGTATTTGCAGATTTGAGATTCCCTGAATATAGTCAGATTGAAACATCTGGTACGGACAAATTATGAAGAATCAAGATCTCTAATAATATTCATTGGAAAGATACGTGAATTATCTTTCATTTCCTTTTGGTTTGAGTCATTTTTATGCAGATTTGTGAAAGTTATGAGCATTTGAGTGAAAAATGACTTTTAACAATCTGCATTGGAGTTGCAGGCAATGATTTATTCTTAGAAAATGATTTATGAATGGGAAAAATAAATGTATTGTATATTTGGAAACTAGATTAATTAATAGTTACTGTGAAATTAGTTTGGTTTCATTGGATTCTTTTTGAGAAAGATATGTGATTCCCTAGGCAGGGTTTGGTGTTTTAAATCTGATTTATGACAGAAAAATTGCAGTCTGAAAAGGTTATTGGTTGAGGAACCAAATGGAATCATAAGACCTTGTAATTTTTGGAAATGGCAGTTCTTGATGTTGGCTAAAAACTTTATTCTTTCCAAAAATTTTAATATTGTGATTTTATGGGTCAAATAAATCAATCTTTAAAGATTGTCTTGAAGACAGCAATGTTACATATCTTACGGTTTGCCATTGATTTGTCTTGATTGTATACTTTCGGATGTGTGCTAAATGCTAGATTGCAGATCTTTGGACCTAAGGTGAGTTCTTAAAATCTCTATAACACTTAGTTTGGGCATAAAATTAATCTCTTATGTGTTTGGCTTGAGTGTTTACATGCTTTCATAGAACACATTTTAATTGATGCTCTTAATGGAAAATGAATGAACATAGATTTGCTTTCATACAAGTTTGTGTTTAAGTGAATGTTTGTGTTTAAACATTAAGTAATTCTTGGTTTCAAATATCAAAACATCTCATTGAGTAATCTAGGGCATGGATTCATTCCTAGTTTACATGAAGAGTTAAATGCACCACTTTGTGGACTCGCTTCATGTTTACTTGGAAAGTTAAATATTCCATGATTCAAACCCTCTTGCACTTATGAGTAGTATTGATTAGCAATCTTAGATTACTTGTGATTGATCTAGATTTCTATCTTGGGTTATTGGACTCGCTAATCCTCCGGCCCCTCATTTTCGCCCTGTGGTTGCAATCTCAGTGCCACATTAAAGGGGAGGGGTCTATAGGAAAGAAGCGTTAATTGTTCCACTAGGCAACCCTTTTGTGCTTTTTGGAACTCACTTGTTTTCTAGGTTGTGGACTCGTTTGTAGCTTGTGTGAGGTGTTAAATGTTCCACCTTGTGGACTCACCTCATATTTTCTTTAAACGTTAAGTGTTCCACCTTTAGTGCTTTTCAATACTTTTTGATAGAGAATTACTTACTTTTCATTTTTTAGAAGGCCTGCTTGGGGATTTCATCACCTCAAGGGACGACCTTAACTCCTGTGTTCCAGCGGAGTATATATATCGGGAGGTGAATCCAAAGACACCTCTCTTGGGAATGAGTTAGATTTCACTCTTGGCTAAGCCTCAAAGAACTTTATACCTTTGAGATGTGAAGGAGGAGATTTGGGTTACCGTCTCCCCCCAGCTGTGTGATTTTGAATTCTTCTCATCTACGAATTTGTGCCTCACGTACCTTGCGTATATCGAGGACTCCTTTTAGAAAAGCCATGTATATCCTTGTAGACAACTTGCTAGGATGTTGTTGTGTTTTAAGTGCCTGCTAAAACATTCTCAAGAACATACACAAGTAGAGTCCTTAGGGAGTAGAAATACTAAGTCACTATTCATGTTCGTGCGCAAGGTTTCTTTGTCCCTTGCCCATTGCTTGAAGTCTGTTTGCTTGAAATCCTTGATTGCTTTCTTATGTGCTTGATCAATGACATAAATCTGATCTGCCTTTTTGTCCATGATCTATTTTTCTATTTTTCTATCGTTTACCATCAGAAACTAGTTGTCTTGAGTTAGGAATCAATCGATCTTTGCTTTGACTCATATTGTCTCTCATTAGTCTACCTTATCTCATTGTGCTCTTGTACCTTGCGTTGCGATTGTCTTATCTCGGCTATTCTAGCCATCTCTTTTTGACAATTCATACCAGGTTCATCTTGCATCTTGGCTATTCTAGCCATTTATCTCATTTTCGTTATCTTAGAGACAGAGTCTAGCTTTATCCTGAATCTTTGCTCGTTACATCTTCGTCTATGACTATCATGACTCGAAGTGGCAAGACTTATCCCATTCAAAATGCTGATCAAGATCAAAGTAAACCTCGTAATCAAGACATAGGTCATTCCGAATTTGTTATGAAATCTAAACTTTGTGAGAGATCCTCACATTCCTCCTCATTCCAAGAGCATTACAATCCATTGTTTCAGATACAGTCTGACTTATTATTTCAAGAATATTATAACCCATTGTTTGAAGACCAGCAAGAATCAGAAGGGTCACTTTCTAAAATTGAACCTATTGATTCTTTTGAACCTATCAACTCTTTCACGATCTCTCAGAATACTACCAACAATATGGGAGATCCATTCCACTTCCCAAGGGTAGATAAATTCAGTGCTAGTCATAAGCAATCTCCAAACGACCAAGGTCATGGTCAGTCTCAAAATGACAAGAGTTATGATCAATCCCACAATATTCAATATTGGGTCAACACTCGAGACCTTCGCAATTTGAAACAATGACAAGGGGAGCCTCTCCTAACATTTCTCCAGAGATGGAGACAACTATGCACGAAGTATCCACATGAATTACCTGAGTCTGAAAAGCTCGATATCTTCTTGGAAAATCTTATCCCAAATTTTGGATACCAAGTATGATTACAAGGTCCCCTCACTTTTGACAATATGATTAGGTGGGCTGTGAGGATAGAAGCATTTATGGTCAAGAAAGTAGAATTGACTTTGAACAAAGACAACAAGCAAGGACCTTCCCCCTCAAACAAGGATAAGGATAAGATTATCAACAAAAACATAGATGTTATGAATGATAGGGTTGTTGACAATGTGATGCCAAAACCCTCAAAGTCTGTCTTTAATCTTAGCTCTAGCATGCAAACAGTCAATGCCATTGAGAAGGCTACGACAGAAGCTCAACCGCCTTCCAGATTTGCTAGAAACAAACCTTAGATCTCTCACTGTGACATGATCATTGCTCTAGGGAGTGAGGATACTCCTAAACCCAAAACTCCCTTTATCTTGCAAGGCCCTGCACCTCCCTCGTATAACTCCACACAATCTCCAGCTTGTGCGAATGCTATCACTCGATCTCGTGTGAAGATTGTTCTCAAAGGTCCCGAACCTTTGACATTCGGACCAAAACTATCTATGGATAAATCCCTCACCAAGGAAAACATCCCCAAAGATCTCAATCTTGACCAGTTTCAATCTATGGCGGGTCATTTGACCTCACCTCATTAGTTATCCTTCCCTGAAGAAGATGATCACTTGCTGAGCCACCCGCATAATGCTCTCCTGCACACTAAAGTTATGATAGGCCCCAAGAGTATCCCCCGCGTCCTCATTGACAATAGTGCTAGCCTAAATACTTGCTCTGCTAAGATGCTTACCCAAGTGACAGATAGTTTTGTTCCCGCCAATAGAGAGTCCACTGAGTTCTATGATGCTAAGCTAAAAGAAATAGAAAAAACCCTGAAGATCAAAGATATTGGCATGGGGGAATATCAGATTGAGTCCATCTTGTCACTGACAGCTCTCCCTCCATCTCCACGTTCTTGTGAGGAACCTTCTAAAGACAGATTTGGTATTGGCTATCAGAGCTATGAGCTTGACCAACCTAGCTACAGCTTGCACTCACATGCAGATTTAGATGATGAAGAAACACAGATTCAGCCTATGACATATGAAAGACCTTTGAATGATCAAAATTTTGATTCAGACTACCAGAAAAAGTCTTATCTACCTTCTCAAGTGCTTCAAGAACATGATCTTGGTCCTCACCAGGAGGATTTTATACACTCTACTGAACAAATTTCTACTACTATAGCTACTACTGAATACATCATTGCCTCCAATGGCACACATACTGATTGGGAGCAACTGTTGGATGCTTCGCTTATCTTGGGTATGCCTATTCTAGATTGTTCTACCACTTCTACTATTGAACAAACTCCTACTGCTACTGACTCCAATGGCACATATACTGATTGGGAGCAATTGTTGGACACTTCCCTCCTCTTGGGTATGCCCCAAGATATGCCTATTCCAGATTACTCTACTGCTTCTACTACTGAACAAGATCCTACTGTTGAAGAAACACTTCCTATGTTAGATGAAAACAATGAAGAAAGTCTGCCTCTGACTATGTCTCTAGCTGAATGGGACTCCATATCAAATGCTACTACAGAAATACTAGTTGATGCTATGCACCTATATGCTAGTCTTAACAACTCAGAAAGAGGAGAAAGTTATGATCCTCCAGATCAAGCTATTGATGATGATCCTTTCCACCCTCCTGTGGAAATCATTCCTATGGCTCCTAGGCCATCTGCTCCAAGCTATACTCCTACTGCTCCAACAAATCATGGGTATGTAAGACCCCATTCTGTTATAGCTTCATGGAATATTGGTAGATCCAGAATTGAAATGTTTCCTATTCGTGCACTCTTACCACCTGAAAGGGGACCTAACTCTTGGAATAGACCATCTTGGTTAGGCTCACATAATATTCCTCCAAACTTATCTGACTCTTTTAAAATGACTCACAATCGACAACGCTTTATGGAAGATTACTTTCTTGATCTATTTGATGCATCCATGAATGATGAGGATGATACTGATATATTTGCACTTGAGTCCATCCCATCGACTTCTCTTCCCCCTTCATCTCCCAGAAAAGTGGCTCATCCACTTCCATTTCCACCTCTCCACCTGAACCAGTCATATAAGCCTCTTTCATCCACCATTCCTGAGTCTTTTGGAAGTAACTTAGATGTGCAACCTAAAAACAAAAATACTAAGAATCCACTTATATCTCAAGGTCACCATGTCCCATCTAATCGACATGTGACTCTGAAGAAAGAAAAAATCAATAGAGGTGTTGAAAAGACCGCAAAGGTCCTCAAAGAGAAGAAGACAATCAAAAGCCATAAAATAAATAAAAAATGGATCTCGAAATCCATCTTACAGGCATTGTCATCAAAAGCACCTCAAAGTAAAGAAGAAAAAGTTCAAAAGCTATGTGGATTCCAAAAAAAGGAAAATCAAAGTTTCCATTCAAGCTTCCAAAATTCTCATGCTTCCCTCCATTCCATCACCCTTGCCTCTCATACTTTACCCTCTTCACTCCATCTTGCCTTGTCCCAAAGTGCATATCAGCATCTCCTCATTGCTAATGGCATGACTAAGAGAAATCTATAATGTACTCTCCCTAAGTGTTTAGAGTGTGAGAAATCTGATAAAGAGTTAAGATGTGTCTATGAGGATGTTTGTGGGTCTCACTTAAGTGATCTTTCCTTGACTATGGATCTCTCGATAGTTGGACACTACTGGTTGGATCTCCTGTTACTGCTACAACATCTGGTTCTGATTCTGCAACTTCTTAGTTGGCTACTACTACAAATGACCGTGTTTCCAGAGATCACCACTAAAGGAGAGACACTCAAAGAGCCAATCAACGCTCTTCATCTGAAGAAGTTCTATAGCTAACATTCTCTATGTGCTCATGTACATATTTATTGGTCCTGAAAAAATCCTAAAAATTGATATATGCTCAAAAAAAAATCCTAAAAATTGCAAAATGTCCTGAAAAAATGATCATCTTAGTGAAAACCTGGCAAACAGGCGCTTTGATGTATCTATTATCCTGGTGAAAACCTAGTAAACAGGCACCTTGATAATACCAAAAAAAATGAAAAGTTCAAAAATACAAAAAAATGAAATATTCAAAAAAATACAAAAAAATAAAAAAAAATAAAAAAAAGAGAAAAGTACAAAAAAATTGAAAAAGAGAAAAATGTGCCATTGATGAAAACCTGGTAAACAGGTGTCATGGTAGCAAAAATAGAATCTCTACCAAGATGGTGAAAACCTGGTAAACAGGTGCCTCTTGTTTCTTGAAGCTGCATCTCATCTCAGCATCGCTTGGCTCTTAGTTTCCTGCTTTAGTTTCCTTCCTTTCCTGCTTTAGTTTTTTTTCCCGCTTTCCTGCTTTAGTTTGTTTCCTGCTTTGGTTTGCTAGCTCATGTGCTTGTCTTTGAGTTTTCCTTGACTCTTCATGGATTGGAACTGGTCATACTTGGGGGCATCTCCCTAGTTTAGGGGGCATTGTCCTATCTCTTTCAGAAGATTCATTTGTGCATCAGTCACGAGCATTTCGCGCTGTGTCTGCCTGCTGATGCCTAGCTACTTTTGAGATTTCTCTCCTTGAGGATCTCTTGTGTATTAGTCGCCAGTGGTTCCCACTGTGCTTGCCTATTGATACCTAGCTTTCATTTGACCTCTCACTTTCGGGACCTCTCCCTTACATCAGTCACCAGTGGTTCTCACTGTGTCTGCCTACTGATGTTTCGCTAGTATCTCTGAGATTTCTCACCTTGAGAATCTCTCTCTCGTATCGGTCACCAGTGGTTCTCACTATGTTTGCCTACCGATACTTTGTTAGCTTCCTGATATCTTCTTGAGATTTAGTCTCCCGCGATAGTCACCAGTGATTCTCACTGTGTCTGCCCACTGTCGCTATCCTGTTGAGACTTTGAACATTGTATGTTTCCGAATCGACTTCAATTCGCTTGAACACAAACTTAAACTGAAACTAAAACTTGATTTGTGTTCCTTTGAGGCTTGCTGAGCTTTGTTTTCTTTGAGTGTTCATTTGTTTGCTTTCCTTTTGCTTTCTGCTTGCTAGTTTAGTTCCAATGATCCAAGAAATCTACATAAGAGGGGTGTCTATCTGTAAGAGCCTTCATCTCATATTGGATGGCCATGAGTACCTCGACTCCTTTTATATGGACACCTTGGTGAGGTTGGTTCTTCTCCTTGTTTGTTTTGAGTGACTTCTTTTGCTACATTTGGAATTGCTAACGATCGTCTTGCTAAGTGAAGGTAGGGGTCACTGCGAGAACTCTTTGGAAAAAGAAAGATCTCTCACGTGTTTGGTGTGTTTGTTCACAAAAGACATTCAGGTCATTCTAGAAAATGTGCTTTGATGCTTATGTTAACTTGCTAAATTAAAAGGAATAGGTGTTCAGGTCATTCTAGCTTCTTGTGCCTTAATGCTTACACCTCATTCCGACAAATTTAAGACTTATGTCATATTCATATTCTCATGTTGGGGAGAATTGTATGGCATCTTGCAATTGTCCCGTGCTTAAATGAACTCAATGATGATAAATACGATGAGTCCAATAGCCGAGTCTGGAGGATTGCATTTGTTCATCCTAGGCTTGCATTTAGACTTGCATCTTTCATTCTAGGCTTGCATTTGGAGCGCTTTCTTGTTGCTCTCTTGATTGCTTTCTTCTAGATCTGCTCATCAAAGGTTCTCATCTTTTGTCCCAGTCTCATCTTGGCTGCATCCTTTTTCAGGATCGAAATCGAAATCTGACATTTCTAAGTGGCTCAAAATCATGTTTTAAATATTGGACTCCTTCTAGATCGGATGCTTGTGCAGTCAGCCTTCTGGTGTCATCTTCCTGCCAAATCCTCATCTTTGCATCATGTTCTCAAATCTTTTCTTCTTTTCATCAAGTCAACCCTAGTCAAAATTTGGTCAACCATGGTTAAACTTGGTCAACAAGACCTCTGCTTTGCTTTGATTTGCTTTTGCAGCTTCGCGAATCTAGTCTAATTGCTTTTGCTCTGCAATCTCTTGTTATCAATCATCTTCTGACATGTTATCTTTCCATTTCGCTCCCGAGGGGGCAGGATGATTACATCATTTGAATCTTGTCGAATCTATTCTTGAATCAGTCTGATTTGAATCATCAGTTCTCATCGCTAGGGGCATCTCGGTGCCTCGCATCTTGTTATCTTATAATCTATCTCTTAGGTATCTGAGCAATCTAAATCGAATCCTCGAGGATCACTCTTCGTTCTGGAGATGGTTCTTGAAATCTTTTGGGTATTGGGGCAATCTAACCCTGATTCCTGGGAGTCAATCTTCATTTTGGAGATGACTCTCGAAATCTCTTTTAGACCGTTATCTGGGCAATCTAACCTAGGTCTCAGAGGGTTGAGCTTCGTATTGGGGCAATCTAACCTTGATTCTGGAGACAGTCCTAATCTGCATCTAAATCTCACTCTGGGGCATTGGGGCAATCTAATCCCGATTCTTGTCTCTCTCAAGAACCGTTGTCTTTGTAATCTAACTTAGACTTTGGAAAATTCATGCTTTGATCTACTTTCATCTGTCACTTCAGACTATTCTTTGAATTAATGCGCTGTTCGCACATCAATTCAAAGAGGGGCAAATGTAATACCCCAAAATTGGCACCTATTTAATTTCATCAATTTTGGTGCATTATCTCGATTTTACATCACCAAAGTCCTATCTCACTAGGCAATTTTCTCTCCTACCTGACTTAATTTGACTTGATGTCAATTGCAAAGACCATAAATTGCAATAATCAAATATTAATATTAATTCCTAAAGTCCTTAACTTTATTAGCTAAATTATCTCTATGATACATTAATTTAATTGTAAAGTCCTATGTGCTTTAAATTAAATTAAATCAAACCACCCCCTTTGGCTAATACACATAAAAAAGGAATTAATTAATTTCTTGTTATTTGAATGGACACCTTTTCTTGAATTAATAATTTGAGATATTCGAAAGGTCCTCATGTGGCATTTTCCATTCTTTTAATAAAGTAATTCATGCTTTTTTGTCTCAATTTGGAAATGAAGGGTCATGAGTTACAAATCAAGAAACTCTTCATTCCTCTCCCGGGCTTTTCTATTTAATGAACCTCTTTTTCTCATTCAAGAGAGCAATTTTTGAGAGTATCTACACTATAGGCATTTTTTAGTCTCATTTGATTCATTGTTTTCAAAGCTTTTTATTGCATTTATTAGATTAATATCTCATTATTAGTATAATCTTTGCATCACATTTTAGACTAAATTTGCTTATTTGTTCTTAATTTAACATCATATTTGTTTCAAGTTCTTAGATTAAGTTGCATCTCATCTTTATTTCCTTTCAAGCAATTTAGATTAATTGCATACATTTTAGTTTGATTTTAGCTTGCATATCATCTTTATTGCTTCTTGGAAATCCTCCATTGTTGAATTGGTCTCTCGGCTGTTGGCTCTCATTCTGAGAGTATTCAAACACCCCATTCACATAGGAGGCAACAGGTCACCTCACCATGGAATTTGGATTGAGTTCTTCATACTCTCTCTCGAATTCTATCAAGTGAATAATGACCATGTTGTGTTGTGCCTGATTTAGAGGTCACATTCAGTCACATACAGACCTAAGAGAAAATATCTCTCTATACCTCTCTTCCCCTCTCCCATTTTACTTATTTATATATTTCTCTCTTTCCCAAGTTCATTTTAAATTTCTTTAAATCTATCTCTATCATTTTTCCTTTCTATACATCTCTCTTTGTCTCTTTGGCTTTGTCTTTACTAATTTCTCTCCTCTCTATTTATGTCCCTCTCTCTAACTACCTCTACCCATAACTATTTCTTGTTTCTCTATCACCTCCTTTCTATCTCACTCTTTCCCCCTCCATCTATATATCCCTATAGATATATCTTCATGTCTATCTATATCTCATTATCTCTAGATCTCTCTTATTTTCTTCATCTCTCTCTTCACCTACAATAATAAATCAATTAGTTAGAGGGGGGAAGGGATGTGATGGTTGGGGGAAGAGGTGGCCTGATGGTGAGATGACATAGGGAGAAAGGAGAAAGGAGAAAGGGAGAACAAGAATGAGGGAGAGAGAGAGAGAGAGGGAGAGAGAGAGAGAGAGAGAGAGAGAGAGAGAGAGAGAGAGAGAGAGAGAGAGAGAGAGAGAGAGAGAGAGAGAGAGAGAGAGATGATGGTGGGGGAAGATATGGGATGGTGAGATGAGGGAGGGAAGAGACTCAAATACAAGACATATTTAGAGGGAGAGTGATGAGATGGAGATGGTACTAGGATATCTGAAGGGGTCCTTGGTTATTTATGTGGTTCAAAGGGGTCATCATATGTATTAATGGGTCTTAGGATACATTAATAGGTCCTAGTGGATCCTAAAACACATTAATGGGCTCAAATGAGTCCTAGGACACATTTATGGGTCAAAAAGTATCCTAGGAAACATTAAGGGGTTCTAGGATGTCTTAAGGGGTCTTCGGTGTCCTAGGGGGTCCTAAAGGGTAATAAGGGGTCGTAGGACACACTAATGTGTCCTAGAACACCTTATGATCTCTTACGACCCATTATGACCCCTTATAATACACTAATAAATGGTAAGGGGTCCTAACATGTCTTAGGACACATTAAATTAGACCCCTTAGGACCTCTTCTCCCCCACCATCCCATCCCTTCCCCCTCTATCTAATTGATTTATTATGATAGGTGAAGGGAGAGATGAAGAAAATAAGAGAGATCTGGAGATAATGAGATATAGATACACATTAAGATATATCTATAGGGAGACAAATGTAAGTTTTCCATTATTTACTACTTTTTAACTATGTCAATCCTTATGGGATAAAAATTAAACTAAAAAAGAATGATTTTGTATGAAAAAGTTGTGATTATTACATTTTTCAAACTTAAGTATTCACTTCAAATTATTATAATAAATTTTTGGTCTATAATCTAATAAAAATATGTTATCCATATTGTAGGTCACGTAGTCACCTTTCCAATGCTTGTAAAAAAATAATTTTTTGGATAAAAAACATAAAAGTTATGCCCATTTTACTAAAATATGTTTTTAATTTTTTTCAAAATGGGTATCTGACTTGGATTGGGTATCCAATTTGGAATGATTATCCAATTTGGATCAGATACTCAATGCATATTGTGCACCCAATACCTTTGACACAAGTAAGGATTTGTTTTTGGATTTGCCTCGGGTTTTGGCTTTGGGATGCCAAACCTAGATGGTCAAACCAAAAGATGTGTTTTCCATATTTCCTCCACTCTCCAGACTTCAACCATGTAGTTGATGACTTTTTTTCACCCAAATTTGGTGAAACAAAAAAGGTTTCTTAAGAAGATCGATTGCAAGTAATGTCTCTATAGAAAAAAAGGCATGTGATTTTGAATCTGGTCTCTTTGACTATATCTAGAATAAACAATCTCACATGAAGCTCATTTACATACTTTTTTTGGTATTTTATATGAGTGGTACTCTATTATTAGAAGATGATATGCTCATAGAATTTCATCCTTGCAGGAAATTATCTAGCACACTAACTCAAGAGATAGTGACATTCATTGAATGCATTTGATTCAACAATTCAATTCTATGTTGGTATAATTATAAGTTTTTTTACATAAAGTTATTATTTCTCTTTACCCTTTATCTTGAGCTAACCTATAACACATAGCATACAAAACCATGTATTCTATTATCCTAATTCTAGCTTCATGGAATAGCTACGAGTTATATAAAATTAAATTCAATATGCTTTATTTACAAAGGTTGTATCTAGTTCTTTAACCATATGTATGGATTTTGTGCATGACCCCTACTTGGTTCATGTGATATCTATGTAAAATGGAACACTAAGAATAGATAGTAGAACATGCTTCGGGTTCAAATTGTTCGAACACAATAGTGATGTCCATAAATCCTAGGAACAAAAAGTCAATTTGTTGAACAATAGTTGGTGATAAATATTTTTTCGGTAATGCATGTCTGCATTTCTCTTATGTCGTCCATTGGTTCTCTACAACTTTTTTGTAACCTGTTGTTGAAGTATATTGCATGTAGGCTAAATATATTTTTGTAGGAAGATCAATTAGTTCAACTAATCTCTTAGGATTGTTTCTAAAAATGATCTGGAATGGAAACATACCAGTAGGCCCATTGATACTAGAAATGAAAGCCAATTCCATTTGTACCTAAACAAGATCCACAACTATATTGGATTCTCACCAACCGGGCTTCTAAGAAAATTTCGTAGGCTTCGATTTACCATCTGCATTTTCCCATGCATGTGAGGGTGAGAGGATAAACTATATTATAGTTTAATGTCAAAGATTTATGTTTAGAAGCCTCCAAAAGTGAGTAAGAAACTTGGTATCCTGGTCACTTGAGTTGTGATAGTCCTGGGTAGTCTATTTGAGTGCACATTGTTTTTAGTAGACAAATCAACACTCTTATTTGTGTGAACATACTTATTACACGGTATGAACCTGGTCAATTTAGAGGATCGGTCTAGAACAACCAAAAAACAAGCTGGAGACAAAAAAAATCTGGTATGTTTTGAGCCATCCTTGCCAATATTCACACTAGACCAAAATTTAGAGAAAATTTTATAAAAAAGGAAAAAAGCATTAATAATGTTTGGGTGTTTACTGCTTCATTTGATAAAAATGACATTTTAATTAATAAAAAAAATAACCAATACATAATTAGAAAGAGCCATACTATTAAAACATAATGAATGCACTATATGTTGACTAATAAAAAGAAATCAGAAATACAACATGCAATTTCCTTTGAGCTATTGTAAGTCCACACACATACAAAATGTAGGTTAAACTATTTAGGAACTTGGGGTATAATTATATTTCGGTAAACTTGCAACTTCTTCCTTGGTAACAGTCACGTCTGTGTCAATTTTTGAAAAATGTCTCCCGCCACTGCGATTAGGGCTCAAGCTTCTGGCGCTGCGATTGGGATGGTTGCTGCTACTGCTGGGTTGCGGGTTCCTTCTCTTGTTGTGGTTGGGCCTGCTGCAGCTGCTTCTACTATGAATGGGGTCCCTTATGATGCCGCTATTAGTGGTGTTGTGGTTAGGCCTACTGCAGCTGCTTTTGCTACGAATGGGATCCCTTCTAATGCCACTTTTGGTGGTTGTTGGATGTCTGCTAGTGGGCGTGTGGTGGAGGCTTCTTTGCCTCCCATTAAGGCTGCTCCTATTTTGAGCCTATCCCTTCCTACGTCGCCGACGGCTGGGGGTTCCCTTTTTGCTCCTTCTGTTAGTGCTGGGAAGCATTCTGGTGCCTCTCTACGCAAGGATTCCTCTCTTAAATAGTCTTCAGTTTCTAGACAGAGGGGTGTGGCTCCTTTCCATGTCTCTAACCCTGTGATTCTCTCTCTAGATGATGAGGTTGTGAAAGACATTGAAGGAGCGTCCTCTATTTTTATTGATCATGGTCTTATTTGTAGATTTAAGGGCTTCTGGCTGAGTCTTTCTAATTTGCATGCTTGGATTACTCACCAGTGGGAACCCATCATTTCTGAAATTGTTCACATTTTCCCTCTGGCTAGGGTTTTTTTCATTGCTAAGTTTGAAAATCCTACTGATAGGAACCTGATTTTATGTGATCATTTTTTCAGTTGGGATTCTCGGTTCATGCTCATGATGAAAACTTGGCATCCTAATTTTGATGCCTCTTTTGAGACTTTTGACAAGGTTCCTACTTGGGTGTGGCTTCCCAACCTCCCTCTTCATTTTTGGGTAGATTCTCTGCTCAAGGCTGTGGGTGAGGCTCTTGGGGACTTTCTGATGGTTGATGAGGAATCTAATGATATCCTTCATTCTACTTATGCTAGGATTTTGGTTGATCTAGATTCTTCCAAGGGTTTGCCAGAAAAGATTATGTTGAAGCATCCTAAAGGATCCTGGATTCAATCCTTGGATTATGAGGGACTTCTCTTTAGATGCAGGAGATGTTTTAAAACTAGTCACTTAGCGGATCAGTGTGGATTGGAAAAGGTTAAGAAACATGCTTCTTGGTGGAAGGGGGCTTCTTCCCAACATTACTCTATTGTGAAGGACTCATCTATCAGGAGCTTTTCTCAGGTTGTGTCCTCTTCTCAGGAGACTGCTAAGGCAAATGTGCCTCTTGGAATTGTTGTTGTTTCTTCCCCGTGTGTTGATTCCATCCTTGGGACACCTTTTTGTACTGATTCAGCTGCTCTGGATTCTGATGGTGAGGCTTCTGCCCTGTCAACTGTCAATACTACGATGGTTCATTCTGGATTGGATACTTTTGATTCACCTCTTGAATCAGCTTCTCTAGATACTTCTAGCCCTATCCTGGATCATTCTCTTGATTCTCAGAATTTGGGCATCTCGGTTCTTGATTCATTTTCTTTGCAGGATTTGGCTAAGAAAGCGGAAGATGGGTGGACTTCTATGAAAGGGAAAAAAAAATCTAAACATCTACCCTCTTTTGTTATGTCCCTTTGTTCCCAATTGGGAAAGAAATAATTTTTCTTTGGTTTTTCTTTCCAGGCAGCTGGACCTTTTTTGGATATATTTTCTTTGTTGTCCACTGAAAGTTTTAGGGCTACTAGACTTAAAATGTTCTATCTTTTGTAGTGGTTGTTCTTGTTGAGGATCCAAATTCTTTTCTCTTTCTGGTTCTTTCTCATTCCAAGTTGTGGGAGCTTGGTGTAAAAGCCTTGATGTGGTCTTGATCTGTTCCATGTTTGAATTTTTTTGAATATCTTTTCAGACCATTGTGTACAGGGTTTTAGGGCCCCTTCAAAACCTAATTTTCCTTAATCAAAATAGTCAGGTTTGTGTCATAGAAAAATTGAGGTTGTGTATTTGTTACAGTTAAAGCATAGTAAAATATTTGTCGAAATTAAACAAACATCAAAGAGATTACTTCTAACGCTATACAAAATTGAAGAGTCAATGTTTAGTGGTATGGAAAGCTTTACAAATTACAAAATTCATGATCGTGCACTGCAAAGAGCTAGGTGCTTAATAATAAGGGCTTACTGCTTAACAATCTTAACAATGGCATTGACAACCAATGTGAATGTACCACATAGGTGCAATTTGTGCAGTGCATATACCATTTTGGAGATTTTTTTTGGTTTGTTCATATGATATATATGACTGCAATTTCTGGGAAGTGTATTTTTAACAGGTCACCTTGTAAAGTGTAGTCAACATTGCCTTCATGCCTTTGTAGTGTGCATAACAAGCTGTGGCGGCATGTAGGTTGGGCAGGTTTGTTGCAATATGTGCAATCTACGGAGTCTATATGAGCAGAAGTGCCAAACGTCAACACATAGTGGCATGTGCTACAACATATCTCATAAGATGACAAATGTATGTTCTTCGCCTTTAGTGTGCCAAGTACTTGCAAAAAAATGGCGTAAATATGCATTTTATGAAGGATTAAAAGAGGTGGATGCAATGTGGAGTTGGAAAGTATTTTGTGCTTGCATGGATGTTGCATTTGGAAAGTATTTTCAAATGTGCTTTTGTACATTCATCATTAATCTCTTGTACTAATGAAGACTACGATGGCTGGATGGAATGTGAACCTCTTGATCCAATGCGTACAAATTTTTTGAACAACACTAGAGGCATGTCCATTATTGAGATAAGTCATATTAGAGTAGCCCACAAATCTGTGTAGTTGTTTGACACAAGAACCTGTAAGAAGTACTGGTTAGTTCATAGTGCCAAGGTGTCTAGTAGGTAGTATATAGAAGTAGAGTAGGAAGTGATAGTGATTTTGGACATGGGTATAAATGCACCATGGCCATGTCTTGTTATGAATCTCCATCTTTCACATGTATTTCAAGCTGTCCTCTATTATTGTGGTAGCTTGTGGAAATAGCACCAAAGGAGCCAACTGGATAACCATAGTCAACATATATTAGCTGGAAAATGGTCATGTCAGATGTCATTCTATGGTACTTGCACACAGTTTTGATAATGTCCATCATTCTTTTAGCTATTAAAGCAATACAAAAATCTACATCACCTTGTTCGTACTGTGATTTACTTTTTACAATGAACTTAGTGATTCGTATGCTGGTACCAACTACTATTCATGGTAAGAAATCATCTATTAAGGCATAATTGATGTTCATTTTTATTTTCATTTGACCATTAGAATCCATTGTTGGAAATCTAATATGGGAAAGTGAGATACTGAGCGGGGGGGGGGGTGAATAAGATATCCACTACTAATTCCACTTTGACATAAATTGAACTTGTATACCATAAACATAAATTTCAATACTGAAATAGATCTAACAATCTAATCATAACCATCAAATGAAACATACAACACAAAGATTTTGGTTACCCAAAAACCCTTGAAAGGTAAAAATGGGGTGAGGATGACACCCACAAATCTTCACTACTGAAAAATAAAGTTTTCCTGTTAGGGCTACAATGTTTGACCACTTCAGATGATCTACCCTGTGAAGGGTCTGCCCTGTTAAGAGCTTATAAACTTATACAATCTACCTTGATTAAAGGATTTAAAACTTACAACTAAGTAAGCACTCGGTTAAGAGATTTATGAAAGCTTATTAGGACTACTCTATTAAGAGATTTACCTTGATTCACCTGTTAAAATGTATTAGTACTTGATCCTTTGGTTTTCACTAAAAATGCTGATAAGAGATCTCCTCTTTCCAATACTTATCTGATCTCTAAATCAAATGTATCTATGTTCTGTCCTTCACTGCTTTTCTCAATCACTTTGATTGGTCTCCGCTTATATTAAAATACTTTTTTGTTCTGTGTACATGAGATCTCCTTCATTACATCCATCCATGCATACATCATCTTAGGGTTTAGATCTCATCTTATATAAACATCTAATCAACCTCCTAGATCAAGATCAACGATCTAGATTCTCTACTTATGCTGCTTAAGCATTCCCTTTACCTAATAGGTTACATGGCTTACATAGGGATTAATGATTAGAAATACAAGGCATAACCAACTCTATGATTCCCTCAACAAACATTAAATATTGCTTAGAAGTCAGCCAAAATGGTTTACCTTGATGTTTGTGCCATAACAAATACATATATCAATACTAGCTTGCTCGGTAGTAACTATTGCTCGGTAAGTATACAAAATACAAGTCTAAACATAACTCAGCCTTTACAAGATGGATTGGTCATAGTGATGACCGACCAACATTGCCTAGAAAATGACTAAGTGCTAGACACTAATAGACAACAAAACTTAGGGATCAACAATATCCCCCTTTGACATTAGTGGAAAAAACACTTTTTCATGACTTTCACATTACAAAAGAGTACTTAGTAGTTTGAATACTCCCCCTAAGACTTTGACTTAGTCTTCAAAAGATTTTATACACACACACACACACACACAAACATATGACTCTTTGACATACACTGAATATATACATTAAAAATTAGTATGTCATACCTTTCTATACATTCCTCACTATATTTTCTCCTTGTGTTACTCATGTCATTTCCCTTTAAGTCATTTCATTTCCCCTTTATGTTATTCCTGTCTTGTTATTTCCCCCTTGTTTTTGTCACTTGAAGTTGTTGGGGTGTAGCCCAGTAAGAAAATACTTATCCAAAAATGGTTTATGGAGTTGCAATATCATTCCTAAGGCATTGTCCCATCCAAAACTGACAGACTCCAAAACATGTATCTTTATTTCTAGTTGGGCAGCTAGATCAATTAAACTCTTGACAATAGAGAGATGAAGATATCTCTATATTAACTCCTTTTCCAACATCGATTCTTTCTGCATAACCTCCAAATGAGGTGTTAACATTATTTGTATAGAAATTAGCTTGGATCTTATTCTCCCATCATTAGCCATCAAATCAGCTAATCTCCCTTGTGCATGAAGTAACCTTGTGAAATGAATAGAGATGGATCTTGCATCCATGCTCAGCGAATGACTGGTAGACTTCAAGTCTAGTTGTAGTTTATCAATCAATTCTTGATTGTCCTTAGTGAAAATTTCTACATTACATAGCTTCTTGTACAGAGAATGAACATTCTCCACAACCTCTTCTAAATTAGTTACTAAGGTAGAAAGTTCTACTTGTTTTACTGCTATCTTGGTTGAGACCTTTTCAAGTACCTTAGTCTCAAACTTTCTTTTAGACCACTGCATAAGTTTCTCATTTGCTTCACTGTCTTCACTATTCACCTTCTTAAAAATTTGAACTAGTTGTTCCAAAATAGGTGAGGTTTCATTCACATCATCCATTTCAAAGGCTTCTATGAATATACCTTTAATTTCATGCAAAACTTATTTTTTCTGATGCTCTCGCCTTAACTCTTCTTGCTTGCTTTTATTCTTCAAAAGATCTTGAAAATTTTGCATCTTCTCATAAGTCAAGTTATCATTGTCCCACTTCAGAATCATTATAACTTCATCAAGTGTAACTTGTGTTCCTAGAGATTTCTCCTTTTTCTTATGACTTTTCTTCTTAGGTGTATTTCCACTCAGCATCTGTATTAAAGATTTAATAGCCTCTTGTTCCTTGGGCTCTAGATTCTCCTTGGTTGTTTCCTCCTCAATATTCTTCTTTTCCTCTATATGAGGACCTATCATTACAAATACAGAATTATCTATTTGATCTTTTAGGCTCTCCTCACCTTGTTGTTTCTTATCCTCCTTGACAGGTGCATTCTCAATTGTTATTTCCAGCTTGTCCTGTTTCTTGGCACTTATACTATGTAACACTTGCTGCTCAACTGTGACCGTATGTGAGCTTGAAGGTGCATTGTGTGTAGTTGAAGTACCTTCAATCTATGTATAATCATGTACCTATATAATAATGGGATTGGTACTCGGTAGAGAGTGACCAGAAGTTACCTTGAAAAGATTTTGACTCTTTATCTCTTCCTCACTCAATGCATTGGTGTTAACTGGTTTATCCTCAGGGATATCTTCAATGGTGATCACATCCTGTGATCCACTCATCACTACCTTCTATCTTTCCTCTTCCTCAAGATTATGAGGCTCATTAATGTCTTCCTTATTATCTAATTCTACCTGGTCGAATGTACCTTCACCCAGTTGTGGACTCTTCTCAATTAACAACCCAAAAATAATCTTCCACATCCTTTTACTTTTCTCAACAAATCCTTTAACCTTGTGATGCAAAATGGAATAGGCCCCCAACTTAGCTACAAACCTATTTTTGTACTACTCAATATATGTCTTTATGTGCTGTGGTGATAGATCAGGCATGATCTGAGCTAATGTACTTTCCCTTGTCTACTTTTATGTCATTATGGTATACTTCCATTTCTGATTAATTCTATTATATAGTTCTTCAGGGATGAGATTCTCAATATGTAGAGGTGTCATCTTAAAAGTGCATAGCATCTCTAGCATAGCCTCTTCAACTTTTTCTTTGTCATCATTACTTAGTTTTTCAAATTTTATTTTCTTGAAACCTGCTAATCCAGCAATGCTTTTGATATTGTGGCATATTTCATCCACATTCATTGGATGTCTATGTGATGCCACCTTCACCTTTGTATTGTCATCCATGTCTCTCTCTTCATCATCATCATCCTTCTCTAGGACTAACTTCCTTCTCGATTTCTTCTTGGGATGACTCGACACAATTTTGGTTTGAACTTATTTTCTTTTACTTGGTCCTTCCCCTTCAGTTTTCTTTGCTGGTGTCATTCTCTGGGGCTCAACAACTGTGGTAGTAGAAGGTTTTCTGGTTCTCAATCTAAGTGTTGTAGGAGGAGTGGGCTTTTGTTTCTATAATTTCCTTTTGCCAGGCTCGACAAATGATACCTTCTTTCCCTTCTTTTGAGTTTCAGTTTCCTCCTCATCACTTCCTTCAGACTCACTAGATTTATCCTCTCCTAGACCTTGTGTTAGTTCAAGAGGTGCATTTACCTCTTCACTTTCTCCTAGCATCTTCTCTAGGTTCTTAACTATTTTGTTTCTCTTTCTCTCAAGGGTTGCAGACTTTAACCCCCTAGTAATTTTAGACTTAGCCTCTTCATAAGTCCCAAAAGGTTTTGCCTTCCTATCAATCTCCTAAGCTAGTAAAGTGATTATTGCTGCTGATATTTCATCTACATTCACCTCATAAGGTAATGTCCCAAGCCATGCTACTCTAGGCATAACAACCTATACATAGGTATGGTCGGTATCCACTAGAAAACATATCATTGTAGTGCTTCTCTACTAGGGATACATGGATTCTAATTCTCTTTCTCATTTTCTTCTTGAATTCCACAAAGTAGTTATCGATAATACTATCAAAATTCTCTCCTAACTAATGAATAAATTCATTTATCTATTGGGTTACTAGTCGGTCCTTACTCCAAATAACATCTCCACTTGTAGGAAAACTCTTCTGAACATAAAAGAATAAATAAATGATCAGAGAACCGAACTTACACATTGAATTCTTGGCCTTCCTGGTTGAAGTTAGGTTTTCAACAAGCTGGGTCAACTGCAGCTCGACAAGATCATAAGTATGATCTTTCTTTACCATCTTCCATGCTTGATCAACTACAATGCAGGGTACACTATCTAACCTGCTTGACTGATATAATTTGTGAGCAATCCCTCTCACTGCAAAATCTATTTCCAGATCTGTGATTGTGGAAATTGTCATTCCTCTTTTGTTCCATATTGTCTGTGTGTTTTTTTGAATTATCTCTTTACTCTGGTATCTCATTGTTTTCTTCCTAGTAAGAAAGGGATAACCGGTGACCCGGTGAATCATATCCTTGGTGATCTTGATTGGCCCATTCTCCATCCATATCTTCATATCATGAACTTGGCTCAAGAAAATCTTGATCCATTCAACCATGAAATTTTGAGGGAATTCTAGGGCATGTACTAACCCTTTCTCGACAACGTGTTGATGTTCCACCTTCAACACTCCATTAATACACAACTTGTTGTATGCTTAGTGTTAGCTATTTTTCTTGCACGGGTAAATAACTAGATCATAAACCTGATCTCTCCCTTTTGATGCTCTTTTCTTGGCAAGAGAAATGCTAATTAACAAGGATGGAATCCTTCTTCGCTTCGGGCTCCACAGACCTAGGTAGGTGTACCTTACTTCTCTGCTTATGCAAACTGATACGAACTAATACAAACACCTAATAAGCAAATTCACTAATGGATTAAATAGAATAAATATGTCCTGCAACAGGATTCATAACTGAGATGAATCTCTGATATGGGAAGCCTACCCATGTGCTACAAACCTCTTTCAAGCTCATCAACAGAAAGGGAAAGTTGATTGATTAAATTGATGCTTGTTTGGCAAATGACTTCTAACGGTAAAGATCAGTGCCTTCAATCTGGGCATGGAGTCAAAACCAATAGATATAAACCCAAATTGCAAACAACGTTTCATTGATTAATATTCCTGCATTAATATCTTACATTAACACATTTCCATCACTCAATATGAAGAATCATACAAATTCATAGTACTGATTAATTTCTAATCTGCATTTAAGGATTTTACAATCCTTCCTTGAAGGATATCCAAATACAAACAGATACATTCTCCCTTGGAGAAGACAAACTCAATATCCCTTGAACATTGAATTCATACTAAAATTGAAACTCAATACAATGAAGACAATTCTCTGAAAACCATACATGCCTTACATGTACTTCAATTTGCAATCAAATTTACAAATACTTGTATTAAATCTATGACATAAAATGAAGAACGGAAACCATTACACTTAGACAATCATGAACCAAAATGAAATTTAATTTGGACCCTTCTCTTGGTAGAACCCCCTACTGGAATCACCACAGACCTGGAACCATTCAATGGATGTTTACCTAGAATCTAGAACCTAGACCAGAGTTCTTCCAAAATTGGAACCATCTACCCTCAAAGAATTGCAAAATAAGAAGGAGAAGGAAGAAACTCAAAAATCATTACAAAGTGACACTTGTCTTTCTCTCATCTGCTCATAGGATGAATCATCTGCCTTCAAACTAGAAATGGAACCTGCTATCAACTCTGGAAAGCACCTGTCATCTCTTCAAACAAACTGTGAATCACCGAATTGAACAAAATAGATATTTTCAAAATATCTTCCCAGCCCCCTATTTTATTCAACTACAAACATCTTGAAACCAACTAGACCTACATCAAATCTGATTCTGAAAATGAAATCCTCATCCTCTCACCTTTCCAACGATATATAATACTTGATATTTGGGCGAAAAATAAAGCCCCCAGCTATTAAACAATCTCCCAGCTCTGCCATTTTGATATTTGAATTTTATCATATAGTTAAAACTATATAAAAATATGTTTTAACTTTGATTTTTACTGCACAGAAATAAAATAATAAAATATTTTATTTCCCCTTATACCTCCAACTGGGCACCACATGTCACAATATCATTGGGTCGCCAATTTGCTTAATCATTTTGTAAACCACAGGTTTAATTTTGCGAACAAGCGAATGCAAAGACTTCATTCTCTAATTCACTAAATACTTTTCAAACTAGGCAATCCATTTGGTGAATTCATGTGAACCTGCCACATGTCAGCCTAGCGCATGATCGCATGGGCTAGAAATGGCCCATGAGATCATGCGACCACCCTGAGATTACCGCACACTACATTTCCTCCAGTCAAAGGGCCCATCGAGAGCCTCCTCACCACCTAGTTGGATGCCACATTTAACCTTTGCCACTTGGCGCTGTTTGGTTGGCTCGCATATCCACCTGGGCAACTAAACTGAACCAGACTACCACCTCATAGGAATGCCACATGTCACCTTGTCGCATGATCGCATAACGTAAAAATCACTCATGCGAAAATGCGACTAACCATCACGTTACCTCTCTATTTTTGGCAGTCTCTTATAACTTCCACCGTTAAGACAAAATGTTATTCACATGATCACGTAGCTTAAAAGAAGCTTATGTGAACATGCGAAAACCCGTTAGCATTTATCACCATCATTGTCTTACTTCAAATCGTTGGTCCCACCTCACCTTTTTCAATAAAGAAAATCCACACTTGCAACACTTGGCAAATTGTCAGGCACTTTCTTTCTTTCTGAGCATTGGTGTCTGCTGATACTAGCCAATGAGAAAACATTATTCATGTACATCTGTCAAAAGTTCCACCTGAGAATCGCGCTTGGTCTAATGCAAGATCAATGGCTTGTTGCATGATCGCATAGGCTTCTAAGATCGCATGCGATTATATGACAGCCATCCGATCTTCCCCTTGTTTCTTTTCAAACTTTGGAGATTCCTCTGTCACCGACCCCACTGTCCTTTACAAATAAAAGGCTGCCACTTGTGAAATACTTGTCAGTGGTCCCACCTTGTTTCCGCATCAAGCTTCATTATAAAATCAATGGTTATTTCGCATGTTCGCATGGCTTGGAAATATTCCATGTGAACACGCGACCACCGTTAGATCTCCTTTAAAGATTCACAGTTGAATGAAACTCAAAACATTAGAATACAAGGTAATTAGGACATAGGATATGTTATTTATATCACCGGGGTTCTAGACTTAGGAAAAGATATAACCCCCGCGTGAAAAATAAATGCATGTGCTCTTTAATGAACTCAAGTGACTTAAAAAGTAACGTTCAAAAAGAAATGAGGAGAATGACTTAGGGTTTATTTGAAAATGGCAAACATTTTAGGGTTTTTGACATGAATTCGAAATTCTTCAAAGACAAGACCTAGGGTAAGGATTTTTTGAACTCGGCTATGACAATTTCCTGTGAATTTTCCAAACCCTAGACCAATCAAAACACCTGGAAGGAGATTTAACCCAAAATTTTGACACACACCTTAGAAAATTAAGAATATATCCAACACTTACCTTAGCTCATAGTCTCCAATTTCTCTAATTTTGCACATGTAGCATGCACGTACATCATGTATCATTAAGACCTTAGACAAAATCGATGATAGGGCACCTGTGAGATATCCCTTCACTGCACTTTTTGAAATAGCTTGAAATTTAGGTGGCTTACATGCATCATTCCTCACAAGTTGAACATTCAACACTTCTTTTCCTAATTGCTTCCTAACTACTGTAGATGAAGTAGATGCCATAGCTCAAATCTAGGGTTCAAATTACAAGTTCAAGTTACTTTGTAATACCTTGTTTTAACAGTCCTTCACGATGTTTACTGATGACATGTTGTAAAGATCTTCACAAACTTAGCTTAGCTCAGATAGCTCTTCTCAGTCGCTTAAAAATCACTCTACAAGTTCTCAAATCACTGGGTAAAATGAGAATGAATGTAATTTTTCACTTTATAGGATCAAACGGTAACTTTTAGGGCTTCATTAAATGATCGGTACACTTTGTAGGTGAATATAGCTGTCTCTGCCTTCACACGACAACTCAGTTATCATGTACTTATACTCGGTTGAAACCATGACTCGATCAATACTACCATTTAGTTATGCTTGACATATATGACATCTTGGCTATTACAGGAGCTCAACACACACTAAGTGACTCAATCACTATATACTTAAATACTAATATCCGACATCAATCATGCAATTTTACTCTTTTCTCAAATCTGTCATAATGCATCTTAATTCATGTAGATATGGAATTTAACATATCAAATGTCAAGAACTGATGTAAAATATGACATTAGAAAATTCTGTTCCTCACATACCTTCTTTGCATAGTTTGAAGTAGTGTGATCACCTGATCCATTGGATTGGGTGACATCAAGTTCACTGGCTCCACTACTGCTTGCTTCCTCTTTCTTTTTCCATGTCTTATTCATCTAGTTCCTTACCTATTCAATAGTTTCTTCATTCCTGAATTGTTCATCACTCGGTGCATGGGATCTATAGTCTCTTTTTATGTGACCAATCTTGTGGCATTTGTAATAGAACAGACTTCCACTCATCCAACTCTTGGATTTTGACATAGGGGCAGGGTAGATACAAGCAGGATCAAGCAGAATTGACTCCACTTGAATAAACAACAAGCCCTACTCAGAGTTACACAATGGAAGAAATATAACATCACATGAAATCAATGAAATCACAATGGATATGAGGCAATCAACTGGCAGCAACAACAGAGAATTTATATTATTTCTTTCAACATGCCCGGCTGTGAGGCCTTCCGGGTTTCGGCCTTATACAATGAGAATTATGAAATTAGAATCATAGCTTGCATCCTATCTTTGTCTCTAATGATTTATCTTGATAATCCTTCCTAGTTATACCTCTTCATTTCCCTACTACATCAATCTAGACTCCTTATATAGCCAGCTAAGCCACAAGTTGGCCAGTCAGGCATTTAATTACATTATAGGTCCAGTCTGGAAGATTTAAACCAAAACTAATGAAAGAATGATCACCAATTGATGTTACTTTATATTTAGGTCCAAACATGACCCAATAAAATTCCTTTAACTATGAAAGGCCCCATCTCATCACACGGAACCGTGCAAGAACAAACACTCCACGTTTCGCATGAAAACTGGTAGAAAATAGGTCTCGGGGAAAAATGGTCATAACTTTTTACTCATAATGAATTAGGACTTGAACTCTTGGGAAATGATATTAATTTAGGTCCTATTAAATTCCTTAAGAGTGCAAAGTCTTATTCCTTAAGGATCCAAGTAGCCACGACATGCAATTAGCACCAAAACTGCAAGAAAATACAGCTCCGACAGCAAGGAAAACAACTGTAACTTTGAAACAGTCCATCCAAAATTTATGTGCTCATAGGAGAAGGTTCCAAAATAGGTTCTCAACATCATGTAATCTTCGCACAACATAAAACCATAAAATTCAAAGATTATAATGCAAACAACAGAAAATAGGTACAAAAATCAGGAAATGTTTTTGGTTGATGCAAGATTGCTCAAAGACCCAAGATGCTCCTACATCAGACACCTGGGGTAGATAAAGAATTGATGTCCACATTAGGCACTACTCATATTCTAACCTGAATCATAAAGATCCAACTTAGCTTGTGTAATCCATGAACTATCTTCAATTGGCTTGTCTTTCCACTGAACTAGATATTCCATGTAGTCTTTTCCTCTTGTACTCTTTCTCACTCTTTTATTCAAGTTCTTCTCAATGTTGTCTCTGTTCTTCTTAGGATAATCCAAATCATCTTCTATTTCATCATTTGATTCAAAGTACTCAAATATATCAACAATATTCAATATAGGTGATATATCCATGTCCTCTGGTAATTCCACTTCATAAGCATTTCCACCGTCAAACTTCTTCAGAATCTTACAAGGTCCAAATTTCTTCATTTTCAGCTTGTTCTAGGTACCAACTGGAAATCTATTCTTTTTCAAATGAATCATAACCTCATCTCCAACTTCAAAATATTTATGTTTCCTTCTCTTGTCTTCTCTCTATTTATATTTCAGATTACTGTCCTCCAAATTCTTTTTGGTTTCATCATGTAAAGTTCTCATGTATACTGCAAAATCCTCAACTTCAACACTTCTTCTTGTCTCAGTAGGTAAATCTCTTAGCTCCGTGGTTCCCTTAGGATGAAATCCAGTAACAATCTCAAGTGGTGTCCTCTTAGTGCTTCTATTCACCGAATTATTATATGCAAACTCTGCTTGTGCCAAAATCAAACCCCAATTAGTAGGCTTATCCCCAACTAAACATCTCAACAAGTTTCCCAAACTTTTGTTCACAACTTCAGTCTATCCATCTATCTAAGGGTGAAATGTAGAACTAAACTTCAATTCTGTATTCATATTTTTCCAAAGTGTTCTCCAAAAGTAACCAGTAAACTTAGTACATCTCTATCTGAAACAATATATTTAGGCAAACCATGCAATCTTACCACTTCCTTGAAGAATAATTCAGCTACATGTAATGGATCAGATGTCTTCTTACAAGGTATGAAATGAGCCATCTTTGAAAATCTGTCAACCACTACCAAAATAGAATCATTACCTCTCTGAGTTCTAGGAAATCCAAGAACAAAGTCCATACTCACATCTTCCCAAGGTCTATCAGGTACAAGCAAAGGTGTATACAATCCCAAATTCTGACTAGTTCCTTTTGCTACTTGACAAATTCTGCAACCTTTAACCATTCTATGTACATATCGATAAATCTATGGCCAAAAGTATCTTTTTGAAATCAAATTCACAGTCTTATCAATCCCAAAATGTCCAGCAAGTCCACCAATATGTTTCTCCTTTATTATGTTCTCTCTCATAGATCCTCTAGGTATGCACAACTGAATTCCCTTAAACAACATGTCTTCTTGAATGAAATAATTAGTCCACTTATCACTCACTATGTGTTCCTTACAAGCTTTCCAAGGTTCTACAAAATCAATGTCAATCTCATACAAACACTTCAAATCATCAAAACCAAGTACCTCAACTCTCACCTCTATCAACAAACTTCTTCTTCAGCTCAAGGCATCATCAACCTTATTTGACTATCCACTCTTATGCTTCAATGAAAAGGAAAAATTATGTTCTTTCATTTCTCTTGTAAATGTTTTACCATCAAACAAGCATACTTTGACTATAGTACAATGACCTTCATCAAACTTCTCTACTAAAGGCAATAATACTTGTTTCTTTCCATCCATCCAAATAGTATATTGATTCAATGTACCATCATGCAAAGCTTTCCTATCATACTGCCAAGGTCTACCCAAAAGAATATGACAACAATCCATAGGCATAATATCACACAAGACTTCATCATGATAATTCCCAATTTTGAATTTAACAAGGCATTGTTCACTTACTAGTAGTTTATGCTCCTCCTGGATCCAAGCAATATGGTAAGGCTTTGGATGTTTCAATCTTTGCAACTACAATTTGTTAACCAGCTCTTCGGATGCCAAATTATCAGAACTTCCACTATCAATGATTACCTTGCAATATTTATCAGCGATCTTACATTTGGTTCTAAACAGACTTTTCCTCAGAATAGGTTCCTCATTAGCTTCTTCATTCCACAAGATCCTTCTTAGCATCAAGTTCTCACCATGTTCAGGTTCATTAGACATTTCCTCAACTTCTTCACAAGCCAAATTATTTCTGCGATTACCTCCAGTATTCTTTCCAAAGTTAGTACATTCAAAAGCTCTATGTCCTTCACCACATTTGTAATAAGTACCTTTAAACCAAGATTTATCTTCTCTTTTTCCATTATTGTTATTCCTAGAGTAACCAGTATAGCTACCTCTAGAGTAATTACCTCTTTTACCAGTAGGGTCATCTTCCCATCCTTTATCTAGCACTGCATTTTTAGATTAGCTACTTTCTCCATAAGATCTTCCTTTACTTCTCTGAAATCTGCCACCTCTTCCTCTTTGTCTTTGTTCATGTCTCTTTGTTAATCTCTCTTCTACCTTAAAAGAAAATTGATATGCTTCTTCCACACTTTCTATCTTCACATAACTGATCTCATCCTGAATTGATGTCCTCAGGCCATTCAGATATCTAGCCACCTTCTCAACTTCATCATCCATATGTCCAGATCTGATATCCAATTTTTAAAATTCTTCAGTATATTCTTTCACACTCATGTCCTTTTGTCTTAGATTTTGCATTTTCCTCATCAAACTAACTTGGTAGTCAGCTGGAAGAAACTTCTTCTTCATCTTTCCAAACATCTTCATCCATGTCTTGATCTTTTCTTTTCCTCTCTTCTGTCTCTTAGTTTGGAAATGATCCCACCAAAGAGATACATGACCTTTCAAATTTTTGACTGCTATCTTAACCTTCTTAATATTAGGAGTACCTTCATACTCAAATTATTTATCCATCTCAGAGATCCAATCCAAAAGTGTATCGGTCTCAAGTCTTCCATCATAGCAAGCAACTTCAACTGCAGGTCTAGAGTTAGCCTTAGACAAAACTCTCAAAAGTCTTTCCTCATCTTGTTCAACTTCAGGTTCAAGATTAGGTGCTGCTTCTTCTTCTTCATCACTAACATCTTCAAGATGTGTGCCTCTTCTTTGGGCTATCTCTATGGCTTCAAGCCTAGTTGCAATCTGCCGCAACATATCCATGATAGCATTATCATTTCCTCTACCATGAACCATCTTGAAAATTAGGTTCTAGCAAGATCATAACCTTCTACAAGTTATAGGTCAGATCTCATATTTTCCACCCTACAACTAATCCAATAAGGTTCTCCACAATCCAATCCACAAGAAAGAACTCACTCTGATACCACTTGACGCAGGGGCAGGGTAGATACAAGCAGAATTGACTCCACTTGAATCAACAACCCCTGCTCAGATTTACACAATGGAAGAAATATCACATCACATGTAAGAAATTAAATCACAATGGATATGAGGCAATCAACTGGCAGCAACAACAGAGAATTTATATTATTTCTTTCAACATGCCCGATTGTGAGGCCTTCCGAGTTTTAGCCTTATACAATGAGAATTATAAAATCAGACTCATAGCTTGCATCCTATCTTTGTCTCTAATGATTTATCTTGATAATCCTTCCTAGTTCTACCTCTTCATTTCCCTACTACATCAATCTATACTCCTTATATAGCTAGCTAAGCCACAAGTCAGCCAGTCGGACATTTAATTACATTATAGGTCTAGTCTGGAAGATTTAAACCAAAACTAATGAAAGAATGATCACCAATTGATGCACCTTTAGATTTAGGTCCATGAATGACCCAAGAAAATTCCTTTAACTATGCAAGGCCCCATCTCATCACACGGAACTGTGCAAGAAGAAACACTCCATGTTTCGCATGAAAACTAGCAAAAAATAGGTCCTGGGGAAAAATGGGTATAAATTTTTACTCATGATGAATTAGGACTTGTTATCTTGGGAAATTATATTAATTTAGGTCCTCTTAAATTCCTTAAGAGAGAAAAGTCTGATTCCTTAAGGATCCACATCGTCACTATGCGCAATCAGCACCAAAACTGTAGGAAAATACAACTTCGACAGCAAGGAAAACAACTGTAACTTTGAAACAGTCCATCCAAACTTTATGTGCTCATAGGAGAAGGTTCCCAAATAGGTCCTCAACATCATGTAAGATTCTCACAACATGAAACCATCAAATGAAATATTATAAGGAAAACAACAGAAAATAGGTACAAAAATCAGGAAATGTTTTTGGTTGATGCAAGATTGCTCAAAGATCCAAGATGCTCCTGCATCAGATTTTCCTCTAAAATGTGTCTTCATACAATTTACCCCAATATGACCATATTTTCCATAATAATTACAACTATACCATGTATTGTAGTCCCAATTCAATGTGTTACCTTTCCTAGGTGCTTTATTCTACTTATTGGATGTCCACTTTGCTTTGGATCTACATTCTTGTGCTCTACGACCATATTTATGATAGTTAAAAATAATGTCCCTAAAATCTAGGTGTAGTAGGTTGATTAATGACCTTTGACCTACATTCATGTGCCTGATGTCCATGTTTCTTACATTTAAAACAATTTCCATTAAATTTTGGTTTAGGATTGGACTTACTATTCTTGCTTCTGCAGATGTTTGTTGTGTGTCCTAGATTTCCACAATGGTGGCATGTAGGTTTGTTTCTCTTTTACTTTGAATTCCTTTGTTCTCCACTTTTTGATGATTCTCCTTCTTCAGTGGATGATAGATGCTCATCATGTCCAAGTCTAGAAGTATCACTAGATCTTCTTGGTGACCTCAATAGTTCTTCAAAGTATTTCAAAGCTTCATTTGGCTTGTTCATCCTTTCATTGAGTTCCTTTTCAGATCTCAACTCATTCTTCAGTTGACTATTTTCTGATCTCAGATTTGTGATTTCCATATCTTTTCTTCTTAACTCTTGATTATCAAGTAGCAGTTGATTTACCATATCCAATTGATTATTTGGCAGCCTTTTTATGTCACGTGTCCTTTCATCAATTCTTATAAACATTTCTCTTTTGTCTTCTTCAGCCATTATCTTGTCTTCTTCAACTTTCTTTTTCTGTTCAATTACTTCACAGAATCTTACTGATTGAATTTCCTATTCTCTCTTTAGATTTTTGATAACTTCATTTAGTATGTTTTTTCTTTCTAACAGATCTACTATAGCTATATCACTTTTAGTGGAATTGCCATTGTCAAATAGACTTTTTGTGTCTTCTTCTTGATATTGTGTATCATTATGTTGAATTGCCAATTCTTTCCTTCTGCTTAAGGATTTCTCCAATTCACCTCTGGCTACTTCAAGCTGGTGTAATGCAAGATGAATGTCAATCTTCTGATTCTCTATGATCTGTTCTAACTTATAGGCCTCCATCTCCAAGACCTTAACTCTCAAGTGATTAGACTTCTTTTAAGAGACCATAGCTCTGATACCAATTGTTGGAAATCTAATATGGGAAAGTGAGATACTGAGAGGGGGGTGAATCATATATCCACTAATTATTCCACTTTGACATAAATTCAACTTCTATACCATAAACATGAATTTAAATACTAAAATAGATCTAACAATCTAATCACAACTATCAAATGAAACATATAGCACAAATATTTTGGTTACCCAGAAACCCTTGAAAGGTAAAATTGGGGTGGGGATGACACCGACAAATCTTCACTACTGCAGTATAAAGTTTTCCTATTAGGGCTACAATTTTTTACCACTTCAGATGATCTACCCTGTGAGGGGTCTATCCTGTTAAGAGTTTACAAACTTATACAATCTACCTTGATTAAAGGATTTAAGACTTACAACTAAGTAAGCACTCAGTTAAGAGATTTATGAAAGCCTATTAGGACTACTCTATTAAGATATTTACCCTAATTCACCTATTAAAATGTATCAGTACCTGATCCTTCGATTTGCACTGAAAATGTTGATACCAGATCTCTTCTTTCCAATACTTATATGATCTCTAAATCAAATGTATCTTTGTTATGTCCTTCACTGCTTTGCTCGGTCAATCTGACTGATCTCTGCCTATATCAAAATACTTCTTTGTTCTGCATACATGAGATCTCCTTCATTACATCCATACATGCATACATCATTTTAGGGTTTAGATCTCATCTTATATAAACATATAAAAAACCTCCTAGATCAAGATCAATGATCTAGATTATCTACTTATGTCGCTTAAGCATTCCCTTTACCTGATAGGTTACATGGATTACATAGGTATTAATGATTAGAAATACAAGGTGTAATCAACTCTGCGATTCCCTCAACAAACATTAAATCTTGCCATAACAAACACATATGTCAAAACTGGCTTGCTTGGCATATGAAGTCTCTGATACTCGACATTTACTGTTCTTCATACACTAGTGCTCGACACTGACTCTTCTATATAGCTCAATATAAACTGCTCGACGACTACTGAAGTAGTCAGTGACCTCTGACTAGCTCGACAGTAACTACTACTCGGTAACTATACAAAATACAAGTCTAAACATAACTCGGCCTTTACAAGATGGCTCAGTCACAGTGATGACCGATCAACATTGCCTAGAAAATGACTAAGTGCTAGACACTAATATAAAACAAAACTTAGGGATCAACATCCACAAGGTTGAGATGTACAATTTCTATTTTATTTTGTGCATTGGAGTATTTGTTTTTTGCAAGCTCGTAAATGACCAATACTTCACCTTAAAATAGTATTCCACTCCAGTGTCTAGATAGGTCCAAAATTGTGCTTGGGATCTGTGGTATTGAGGTTAGGCTATAGGCACACAATAAGGAAACCGTGCGTTAGTAGGAAATCCAATTTCAAAACCCAAATCATGGAATTTTTTGTTGATCAATATATAGGTATTTAAGTTAAGTACAAATATTGAAAGATGATTGACAATGCAAAAATATGCCAACTCAAGCTACTACAACAACAATAGCCATCTAAATGTAATATTTTTGGTTCCATGGTACTATTGCATAACTCATCAAATACATCTTTCCACTCATTATCAGGAATGCTAATTTTCCATTTCTCATTAAGATAATCAAATAATTGATTTATCATTGCATAGGTAGTTATAAATAGTTTTAGAGGAAATGTTAGCTAGTTTTGTTCCATCCAGCCAGTGGATACTGTTCTGCCCCTCATTCTTAGATCTTTGGGTCTAGTTATTTGAATGAAAAAATTATTCCTAATGTTAACATCCACTGCAAGCCATAGGGTAGATGCAAACCCCCCTCTTTCAATTCATTAATAGACATGGATCCAAGGCTTGTACTCACCTTATTTGATTTACCAAAAGAAACTAATTTTGAGATTCAGTGGGGAGTGTGAACTTGTATGGCTTAATGACAAGAATACATTAGCCATATTTACAGATGTGGAAATGGTCACAATGGCCATGAGACATGTTGAACATGCACCCTCATATCGAGGTGTTATTTTGGTCCCCCCAAAATGGTGGATTTTCTAGCTGCAATGCTTGGGGGGCTAAAGAATTGGGGAATTTAGAGAAAGAAAATGCATGGAAAATAAAGGTACATGAATCTAAAAGTATGGAGAATTCATGAGTTGGAGATCAATCAATTATAACACCAAATAAAGAGGATATTAGTACTATTTTATGCATGATTAAACCATTGAAATATCAATAGAATGTTTAAACCGGTATGGAGAGTCCAAAAAAATGTTTCATAGCAGTAATAGTTGTGCATGGACATAAAACATTGAACAAAGCAATAGAAAAAGGATGAATAAGCATTGTAAAAACTCCATGAACATCACTTCCACGAAACAAAGATCAAGGCACAATCATGTCATGTACAAGGCATGATGGTCAATATCCAAAGCAATGATGTAAAAATGGCTTAATGACAAGAATGCGTTAGCCATATTTATAGATGTGGCAAGGGTCACAATGGCCATGAGATGTGTTGAACATGCACTTGCATATCGAGGTGTTTTTGTAGTCCCCCCAAAATGGTGGATTGCCCAGTTGCAATGCTTGGGGGGATAAAGAAGTGGGAATGTAGAGAAAGAAAATGCATGGAAAATAAAGGTACATGAATCTGCAAGTATGGAGAATTCATGAGGTGAGGATTACTCAATTATAACAACCAATAAAGAGGATACTAGTGCTATTTTATCCATGATCAAACCATTGAAATATCAATATAATGTTTAAATAGGGATGGAGAGTAAAAACAAATGTTTCATAGTATTTATAGCTCTGCATGGACATAAAACATTGAATAGAGAAATAGAACATAGATGAATAAGCATTGTAAAAACTCCATGAACATAACTGCCATGAAACAAAGATCAAGGCACAATCATGTCATGTACAAGGAATGATGGTCAATATCCAAAGCAGTGATGTCAAAAGATCAAGCCAAAGATTTACTGTTATGATACATGGATTAAACATTTTTGTTAAACCAACCATCAAATATTTCAAGAGGAATAGATGATGACAAGGTCAATAGTAATTAAACCACATGAGTACATCGATATAAGGTCAATGTGTCTATTATATAGAACAATGATAGAAGAAGAACATAGAATATCAATGCCATTAACTGTGAGAGGAGTTACCATTGCAAAAGAAAATAATGTTGTTTGAGTATAATACTACACGTGATGTATCACAATATGCAATAAAACAAATAAAGTATCAAATCACACTAGTTTTCATATGTTAGCAGTAGTTATCACAATACATTAGTTATCACAATACACTAGTTATCAATACAAGCAGAGATATTTTAGCATCACGTGCAATGGTCTTCAATGTAAAAAAATAGTGCTATGAAAGGAGAGACTATTGTTATGAGCAGTCCATGTTATGAGATACATTGTACACAACCATAGTGATGAAGACCATACTAATGGTTTAGAACAATGGTAGGAGTTGATTGCAATGAATAGAAATAGTTACTAGTAAAAGATAATGCCATGAACATCATGATAAAAATAGTGATTAGGAACATGTTAAGAGTAGTATACTAGAACAATGATATTAAGGACACTGATAAGTTGGAATATGCTTGGAACAGTCAAAGGGATTCAAAATAATGTTTGAATGTTTGGGAAGATCTACTATTCAAAAAATAGAAAGATGGGTCAACAGTGTGCTAAAATGAAAAACCAGATAAGGCAACAAAAGATAATTAAACATAAGCGATTAAATTTTCAAAATAATGATATTTTATTGTATAAGAATCTAACTTCAAAGACATTCACATAACACAAACTAGTGTCAATGTATGTACTAATTGGAAAAAGTTAAATCACTTGCTCAATTGCCCTTATGAACCATCTAGTATTTTGTAGTAATGAGCTTAAATGTTGTCTACCTAGGATCTATGGATTATATGTATGTCGTAAATGACATAGATAGAGTATCAAAAGCTAGGAGGGAAACCACTGGTACTTTGGCCCACTACTCAAATCTAGTGCAGATTACAATTTTAATACTTCAGATAAAATGAAACTTAGATTTGTTCCAAAATCTTAAAATCTATTGGTAGCTTTCTATTTTTCCTCCCGGGAAAACCTTTTTTCTCATAAAAATGAATTTAATCGTTGTGCCTTTCTGTTTAGTCATCATATTTGAAAATTAATGTACATATTTGTTGGCAGACTTCTAATTTTTCCTTTGGGAAAACCTTCATGATTAATAGAATATCAAGTTGACACAGTACCAAGGTGGAGAACCTTAAGATGGGATGTCCAACCTCGCAGCCAAACACACACAGAAGTAATAACACAGAATTCGGAGAGAAAATTTTACCAACTCTGACTTCATCGTCACCTCCATCTCCACCTCAAAAAATTCACTGTCTAAGCTTTTCAATGTCACCTTAGTCATGGATTCACCAACTATACAGAAGATAACTCAAATCTTGCAAAAAAAAGTTCACATGAAGAGCTATTTTAGAGCTTTGAAGAGAATTTCATTACAATAAGGCATAGGACATCATTTGTGGTTGGCCAATCTTTTTATCGATTAAGGGCAAGGAAAATTTTCTGAGTTTAACGTCATTCTATTGCACAATGGAGAAAGAAGAAAACATAGGCAATGGATATTATTATTATTATTATTATTATTATTATTATTTTAAATGTGGTTAGAAGATTTTGAAAAATAATAATTTAAATGTAGTGGAGGAGAAGAGTATTAGTAGGTAGAATGTTCTAATGTATATCTAATCCTTTAATTATTAATTTTAAAGTAGAAAAAAATGATAACTAAAAGTTCATTAATAAGTTTCACATGTACTAATAGTTGATTATTTTTTAGTAATTTTGGTTCATAATTAGCTCATTTGTGCAATTCTACTAGGACATTTGTGCCCAACTATTGGGACATTTGTTCATAAGTACTGAGAATTTGAATGCATGGTTATTGGGACATCCTTAAGTAGGTATTAGGTAATTCTTTGAAGTGGCTAATTTTTTACCCTTTGTTGCTTGTGAAATTCTTCAAGAGAATTGTTAATACCTAGAAGCTAAAAAATATTTTTTAAGTAGCAAAGACAACAAAAAAATCATAAAAAATTGATGTATAATTTAGGGTATATGGATGTGTGAAGTTAGCTATTAATGGTTAATGGTAAACTCCCCCTAATGGTTTAAATGTTGCATTGTTATTCTTGACATCAATTATTCAAATTTCATTAGATTAGGGATGAGGAATCCTATTTGTGACCTCATACTATCCTATCTCTTTACAATTTTATCAAGAACAAATTATTTTTTGAAAATGTCACTTTAAATCTATTACATAAATAGATTAATTATACAATAACCAGATTTTAATATACAATAGAGAAATAAATCTCAATAGAACAACACCCAAAAATATGAAACACGAAGGGAAATAAACTCATTTTTAGAGGTCATCCATCAATTCTATTTCTTAAATAAATCTATAACTCATGCACTAATTTCATTACTCAAGTAAATCTATAGTTGAAGATTAAATTTCATAAATACATGTTAATTCTAAAAAATAATGATAAATTTCATTAAAAACAAGTTGTTATGAATATTTCAAACAAATAACATCCTATAGAAATAAGCTAGGGGAATAGCATCAATTACAACCCATTTTCTTAGTATCCCACATTGTATTTTGTAAATTAAAAGCTCACCAGAAAATTAACAAACTCCCATTTTGGAAAAAAAGGTTAGTAATTAGATTAATTGTGCAATTTTATTGGACTCATAATGGATCCCACAATGTTCATCTTTTCTACCCAAAATCCAAAATAATAGCTATAAGTATGTACATCGTATATAAACACAACAAAAAAACATAAAAAATTGAAGTACCATTTAAGACCTGTAGGTGCATGAGCAATGGTTACTAGTACACTTATAGTATTTCTCAGGTAAGTAATGTGTCCCTATCAAGATTCAATACAAAAAATTCCCTACTCTACAGAAGGCACACTTTTCTAGACTAGATGAATGTCAAGGTTTTTGAGTCTTTCTTATATGAGAATTCATTTTTGATATGCTAACCAACTAAAAAGTCTCATTTTAGGAAGCCCTTTATTGTTTTAGAATAGATGGAGAGGCCAATTATATTTTTCCACCACAACTTCCTTTATCTTATATCTAATTTTTACTTTGTATTTACTATATTTTGATCCACACCATCGAGGCACATCCTCGAGCTATCAGATAGAGTGAGGGTTCTAAGCTCTAGTTGTCTCCCGAGTTTAGTTTTTTGGTCTTCTGGGGCTTCAATGTCCTATAGATATTTCCAGCTCTAGCCCCACATCCTATTTTACTCCCACCATAAGATATAGTCTCTAACCTTATTTCCTTGGCTTCTACAAGAGGCCTCTTATATTGTGGCAAGGTTTACATTTCTTGCCAATGAGAGGAATATGTCCCAAGAGTTAGTCCAGAATAAGGAACTCTACCTATTTTGTGTCTCATGTTACATGTTTCATTAGCATATCTCTACACTCCATAATGAAATTCCATATCAACTAACCCTCTTGGTGGATCCCTAATTGTGATTATTTTAGATGGTTGATTATAATCTAGATATTTCCTTCAAAACATACACTAGTACATTTGACCCTAGTTTTCGACCAACATTTTCGACGAACTTGGAAAATAGTTTTGCTTAGTCAAAATGTAGAAGAAAAACTTTGTTTTTTTTTAATCCATGCCTGTGTTCATCTAAATTTTGATGACCAGGATGATTTGTCAAAATTTAGATGAACACAGCCATAACTTAAAAAAAAGGTTTCATTTTAATTCATTAGGTTGCGCGACAGAGAAAAGCAGCGCCATTACACACCAAAGGAGAGCTGAAGGAGGGCCACAAATGCTTGAATTGACCACCTATAAGTGCACCCTAACTAAAGAAAATCCTTTATTTCAAATGATTGTTGCGGGTTTAAATTAGTTTTCAAATAGATGCAATAGATTGAAATTAAAATAGTACTTCCTCCGCCGCTGATATTATTAGCTAAAATAAGCCCTTAAAATAGTAGGGGCCACTCGATCAATTCTCAATGAATGTTTGGCCAATGGACAAAGCAGGAAAGAGTTAACTACCTTCCCACATGATAGAAACTTTGGATGGATCCTCTACATGCATAAAAACATGACTAGAACCCCTATAAATTGTATGGGCAACGAGAACCAAAGCCCCCAATTGGGCCCTATTGACTAATTGGATAGGTGGGGCTAACTAACTTGATACCAGTTGGAAGGATGGGAGTGCTCCTACTACATATATAATATGAAACCTCTCCCTTATATAATGGTAGGGGTCCACCTCTTAGTAGAGCCTAACAAGGTATGAAGGTGTCTAAATGATTTTTCGAGTCAGAGAAAACAATCTAAGGGTTATGCCAATGCATTTGCAGAGGTCAGTGTAGACTATCACACTGAGATAGTGACTTGGAGACTTAATCCATTTTGATCTAAAAGTTGTGTTTATAAGTTAAATGAACATGATAGAGTGTACTAAAGAAATAAAAAACTTGCATGGAAACAAAGTAACTTAATACAACTTCAAAATGCTACATTTCCTATTCAACCATGCATTGAATGAAGAGTTTTAGAACACCAAAATGAGGACTATGTCCTTATGATAGAGAATAGACAGTTTGTAAGGAATTAAATGTTTATTGATTTAAACTTCTTTACATTACTTCCTCGATACACAAACACTATCAAACTCCCTAAACTCCTCCCTTATTCTCATTCACACTCACACAACCCAAACTAGTCTTCCCAAGTCGGTTTAACAGTTTGCAACTTCTCTACAACCGACAGTCCGTCAGTTATATGAAGTTGTTACATTTAGTTTATTGTTGTCAACTCGATAAATTGTTATCCCTTTATCTTAATATCATTTCAAACATCCTTTAAAAGGCCTTTTAGGACTAATTCCTAACACTAAAGACCTTAAACCCTTACTAAACCTCATATGAGCCTTTTAGGTCATATTTTGCCAATTAGGAAAATCTACATATTTGGCACTTTTAGTGCATTTGACACCATTTAAATGGCTCTAATGGCCAGCCTACAATCAATATGGACCTTATAGGTCTCTGCCAACACTTATTCACTCTTATGATCCCTAACTTAGCTCTGGTACCATGAGAAAAATCTATTGTAGTCACTGATTATTAATCTCCTATCTTATAAAGATTATTTAACTGTCGAAAATAAATTCACAACTAATATTGAAAAATAACACAACTGCAACTTCATCAATGAGTCATGTAAAGATATGCAACATAATGAAGACAATATTTTCATACAAATTGTCCCTAGAAAAACCCTGAAGGGAAAACCAATATTGCAGATGAGAAATATATTAAACTTCAGCAAATTAAGAGGGGTGGTCCCACAATAGTGAGTCCCACTTTTTGGCCAACTTTGACACAGAGTTCAACATTCTGAGAAAAACTTCACTTTCGAACATCTGTTGCCGCAAAACTATTAGGAATTTGAAGATGATGTAAACTAGAGTCTTTTAGAATTTTCTTTCTAGTTTCTAAATATATTTTTAAAAAATAAAAAATCATTTAAATTCATTTTTCCTTCTCCTTCGAAAAGTGGTTTGCGTGAAAAAACTATGTTTTTAAGGAGTTACTATCACTTGGATCAGCCTAACTTTTTTTATAAAATATGATAACGATGTAATTCTTTCAAGATTATATTTTTAAATTCAATATCTAAAGGATGCTATTGGTTTTATTCATTTTGGATCAATATTCAATAGTTTATTAAGTTTTAAAGTGACAATAACTGTAATTTAGACATAAGGTCACTTGGATCGCTCTAACTTGATCTGTGTATATCGAAATTCATTTTTTATTTTTTTCATAGAAAGGTAACACAAATACGCTTTTCCTACATATTTTTTATAATTTACTATTTTTCTTGAAGTCTTGAAGAGACAGGTTGTTGAATGACCAAACAACCTATGTTTAGTTAAAGTAATATTTAAAAGTGATAATGAACTCAATATGTATTAAAATTATATTCATTAGAAAGCTTGTTCCGAATAGCATCGTTTGACATCATCTGTTTGAAAAAATCATCTTGTTTAGTCCTTGTTTTAGGCCTCCAAAGACCATTTTTCTGAGGTTCAGTTATTTTTCGAAGGCAAAATTTCAGTTTTGGGGTCTTCGTGCGAAGACACCCTTCTTACGAAGACACTTGAGGGTCTTCGTGTGAAGACCCTTTGCACGAAGCCTCCCAAGTGAAAATCCTAGCAAAGAAGACACTGCCAGAATTTTTTCTTGGGTACTTCACACGAAGTACATACTTCGAGCGAAGTCGGCTAGTAAAATTATTTTGTAAAAAAAATTTAAAATGGTATAAAAGTAAAACATTTTGTTTCTATTTTACATTGAATTACAATTAATAAATTCACATTTTCTATTATTGAAGGCATTTTTTGAAGGAGGATTGGTATTTCTATTTTTTTCAAAGGCATAATTTTGGAGAGGAAAAATATTAGATTAAAGTATTTTTTGAAGAAAAAAATTTTTGTTGACGATCTTGTGGAAGACATTTTTTGGAGCTCAAAGAAATGAGGAACAAGAAGGGAAGACAAAGTAAATCTTCTATAAAAAGGTCACCCGGTACTGAACAAAGAAATTGTGAAGCTGCATTGACATATTATCATAAAACTAAAGAAGCTGAAAGACAAGCTAAAGTAGGAGGGTCAAGTCAAGTCGAGGAATTGCACATTGAAGAAGGGTCAGGATTACTCCCTACAGAAGCTCAAACAATTGATGTTGGAGAAGGGTCAAAATCATGTGCTGCTACTAGTATGGATGAACTTTTAAATTTAGCTCAAACTGTAAAGAAAAATATTAATTATAGAAACTTAGATCATTTACTTACAATGGATGTGGAGAATTTGAGATCACTTGCTAATGTTCAACACTTAAGTCTTGCTAAGAAGAGATCAATGAATATGATAGCAAGATAAATATTGGGTAAATTTGATAATTTTGAAACACTTAAACAAGCTCAATTTCTTTCACTTATACTTATAAACAAAAAGTTGGAAGGGGCATTAAAATTATTGGGTATAGATACATCATCAAAGAAGAGAAAAGTTGTTGTCATGCAAACTGATATGATTGAAAATCTTAAGAAAGGTTTGAACCAACTAGGGAAGCGATCTCAAACTATAGATAAGTCCATTACAAGAAGAGTTATGTTGACATCCATTGTAGGTAACACTATGGGACGAAAAAGACAGATATCTTCAGTTTCATCTCAGTTTGGTTTTAATAGGAAACAATATCATGATATGTTAATAGGATTGATGAAGGAACAAAAAATGTGGTCATATCATTTTGGAATGATAACACACGTCCTTTATCAAACACTAGAGATGTTATCAGACATATAATTTCAGCTAATCAATATGAATATCATACGAAACATTGGTTGGACACAACACAACATGAAATGTATGTGTCATTTTGTAGTTCAAATCCTAATATAAAGATTGGGCAAACATTGTTTGAAAGATTGAAGCCATATTATATCAGGACAAACAAAGTGTTTGAAACTTGTTGTTGTCGTCATCATATTGAATTTGATCTCCACTATCAGGTTTTTCAAAATTTTGTAGAAGACACTTATGGTTTTGAAAAGGCTTCTCCTACTAGATGAAGTGAATTCATCTCATCCATTTTATGTGACAAAAGAGATGATGTAGTTGGACAAATAAATTGCATAAAAGGAATATGTCAAACATGTGTCGATTTGTCTATTTTTCCTTTGAAAAATGAAAATATTGATGTAACAAAGATGGTAAATTGCAAGAGTTACAAATATGTAAAGAATGAAACAAAATTTGGGAAAGAGTCCAAAAGGTTAAAATATGTTGAAGAGGAGATAAATGTTGGAGTATTTATGGAAAAATTAAAAAAATTGATTCAACCCTACATTCATCATGCTTTTTTTGCAAAGTGGCAAGCACAACAATTTCAAACACTGAGAGATAATTTCCCACTTGGAACTATTGTATCAGTTGTTGATTTTGTAAAAAATTATTCTTTTGTTCGTCAAAAGGCAATTTAGTCAGAATACTATTTTTTAGAGCAAATTACTATTATGGTACATGTGTGTTATTGACACACACAATTAGATTTGGTTGGTATTCAAAGCACATTTGAAGCATGGGTCATCAAGAAGGAATATTATTTTTATATAAGTGATGATAGAGAGCATGACATTCATTATGTGGAACACTGCTTCAAGATGTTTTTTGCAAATTTGAAAGAAAGAGGTATAAAAATTAATAAACATTATGTTTGGTCAGATGGATGTGCTACACAATTCAAATAATTGAGACCATTTTATGCACTATGTAGATATCATTGTAATGAAAACATACCACATGTCTAGAGTTTCTTTGAGAGTGGACATGGAAAAGGTGAACATGATGGTGTCGCAGCTTGCATCAAACGTGCTATACGAAAGTATCAAATGAATTATAAGGGAGTGCATATAAAAAATGCACATGATGTGGTTGAATGGTGCAAGACACATTTTGCACCAAATTAGAATGACACGTCATCAAGATTGACTCAGGCGGTGCCATATAGAAAATTTTGGGAGATAAAAGGTATGCACACATTTTTAAATTATTTGAAAGTGTTTAAAATTTTTATGATATTTTTTATTCAAATTATATTTATATAGAATGTATTATATATGCATTTGTTTAGGTGTGGATAGAAAAATTATGCATGGTTGCAATAGGATAGAAAAGATGCGATCTTTGCATTTAGTTATGAGTACGAATTGTCATAATTGGATGCTGAACACTAGGGACTACTCATGCTTTTGTTGTCACTGCATTGCTGATAATTATGAGGAATGTATCAATCAAGACCATGGATATGTAGGTGCATGAAATCTAGTGCCACTAGTTGTTACTGATACATTTGATAGAGATGAAGATGAAAACTTCGATGATGTTCCTTTAATTTCTACTGATTACGATCATATCCCAGGATTGGTCAAAATTGGTAAGTATATATATTTCACATTATATGGTACATTGAGTTGCATGTATAGATAGATAGATAGATCTCTAGATTGAACTAAGTATTTATTTTAAGATCTCACACATGTATATATAAATTTACTGTGCAGGAGATGTCTTTGCAGTGATTGTTGAGCATAGAAATGTAGGAGTTGGTTATTATTTACTGTGTTGTACTATAGAGAGGATGAAGTTACTTGAACCTGAAGAAAGTGATGGAATGTTGTTCCCCATAGGTTTGTATATGGTTTACATCAATATATTGAACTCAATTTGTAAATTTTAAATTTTAACCTTTTAACAAATTTCAAATTGAGTTTGTTTAAATTTATATATTGTTAAAATTTGTGACCTGCAGGTTCAGTTGTTTTAGAGGGAACATATTTCAAGCAAATCAAAGTAATTCAACATGGTATTCACTTTTTTGATTACAAACTAGACAATAAGGTGTTTCAATATAGTCACCTAGTAGTTGCCACATCCATTTGTCTTCATACAGTTTAAATCTCAATGTGGACGTCATAAGTGGAGACTAGATAGTGAGGATCATGAGAGAATATTACATGTTCTCCATGAAAGGTCTGAACCACTTGAGTTGGTCTAAAAAGTATAATATGTATACTTATTTCTTGTGTTAGGACCTACTTGATATCTCTGGATTGAATTTCATTATATTTTGTTTATATATTTAAACATATGATGGACTATAATTTGTTGATATATGATGGACCTATTTGATGGTTCAATGGTCTTAATATATAGAATTTTATATGTATACTTTGATTATTCAATGATTTTTATAGATTGCATATTAGTTAAAGATTTTATGTATGCTTTGATGAAATTAGTTATATTACTTATGATGTGTGTTAGTTCTAGAATTAGTTAGAATAGTTATTATCCATTAGTTACATGTATTAACTAGTTATCTTTTATGATATTAATTCTAGATCCCCTTAAGACCTCCCCTTAAGACACTAAAAAATGATGAAATTAGTTATATTACTTATCATCTAAACAAATCATATCTTCTAATCAAATAAAACCATGTAATCAAATCATCTAATCAAATCATATATCATCAAATAAAATCATATATTCAAATCCTTTCAAATCATATCATCTATAATCAAATAAAACCATCTAATCAAATCATATATCATCAAATAAAATTCTCTAATCAAATCATATCATATAATCATATCATCTAATAAAATAAAACCATCTAATCAAATCATGTAATGAAATCATATATCATCAAATAAAATCATCTAATCAAATAATATATCATCAAATCAAATCATATTATCTAATCATATCATCTAATCAAATATATGTCTCTAATCAAATATATGTCTCGAATCAAATATAAGTACATCTAATCAAATATATATGTTTCTAATCAGATATATGTCTTGAATCATAAACTGAGTCTCAAATAAAAGATATGTTCAACATGTCCTAAACTAGGGAGTCATCTAGGCGCATGCAAATAGAGCGACCCTCTCAGCGACTACCACAAGCATCCTCTGGCTATGAGACAACAACTGATCCCTATGAATATAAATGCATGTATATATGATAATAATCTAAAATAATTAAAATATTATAAATGCATGTTTAAACTTACATATTTTTAAAACTTACCTAACCACTACTAGGTGTCACATCTATTGAATCGCTCCTATGAAAAGCATCATCTGGTTGTAAAGTAGCGACTGACCCCTAAAAATTTAGTGTACAACAGTTAGTTATATACATGTGCATAGTATATATATATTATGTAAAGTACTTGAAATATATAAATACATGTGTACACATGCATGCTTAAACATACATATATCTAAAACTTATCTGACCACTAGTAGGTGTCACATCATGTGGATCTCTCATAGGAAGATGCTCTGAGCCCACACTAGAGGTAACATGCTCTGCTAACTGCGCCTACAAAATATTATACATTGAACAAACATCAATACACATGTCTACAATTAATTGTTCACTAAAACTCCTAATAAAAAAGAAAAAAAAAAATTATATGTACCTGGGTCTTAGGAGTAGGAGGATCATCAGCAAGCTACACCATCGTATCATCAACTGAAATTGCATCACCCACACCACCTAAGGTCTCGAACCTCTGTAGTAATGAGGAGTGTAGGGGTGACACTAGCTGGGAGGGGAGTGATGTAGAACCTGAACCATCTGGATGCAATAACATATCCATATATGACCTGACATCAGTGCCAATGTCCACCTGACCCAACCCATGCAACTACTCATCAAAAGTGTCTAGGCCCTCAGTGGTGATGCGTACATCTCCAATCTATATACCTGGCTCTGCAGCTGTAGAGTTATCTATGGGTGCACAACGCTCTGGACTATGTTGTGCATGACTAGTAGATTGTGCATCCTATGTTGATGGAACTATAGGACCCTGTGAAAGTGCAATGAAATCCCTGACTGAATGTATTGGGATCCTGTGCGTGTCAGAAATATGAGAATAGCCCTGTAGGAGATCCTCCAAAAAGTAAAGGGCCATATCTAAAGTACTCTAATGACCCGAAAATGCTTGTATCTCTCTAGGTATAAGAAGATCTGCATCTCTATATGTCTCCTTAGTCACACCTGCAGTAGTACTAGACGAAGCCTCAAAAGATTATCTGGCTCTACTCGATCTAGTCAAAATGTATATGCCCACTAAATCGGAAGTGATGGATGTGGCTGCAGAAGCAATTTGTGCTATACTATCCAACTCCCCTCTGAGAAGCAATGATGACTCTATCTGCAGTAGTAGCCATCGTCGGTGCCACTGCTGGAGTCTTGTCCCCAACTAGTTGTCTACGAGGTTGCACAACTCGATCAGCCCTACAATATTGATCGCAGTCTGCAACCCTACCGAGCCCCTGACCATAATATGCTAGGAGATCTAAATAGTTGACCTTGAGTCCCAAACGGAACTCAGCATACAACTGTTGTGCAAAATATAATGGAATTTGGTCATTATTTGGATAATGACAGTATGCTACAAGAAATTGAGGGTAAATCATACATGCGATCTAAGGTATCACACACCGTGTGACCTGATATGCCCTCACCACTGCCTTCCCCTCATAATCTGGGAAAACCTCTCATTTGATGGTTTCCTTGGGGACAAGGCTCTGAACCATCACCAAGGAAACATCGCCCAAGACCTCCTCCCTCAACTCTCAAAAAATGGTCTCAACTACTTGAGGCGTGAAGGAGTGAGACCTCAATCTAGCAGTCATAGTCTCCAAACTAGTAAATATAGTAGCACACATATCTCTATATAGACCATCTGCTGAAGATGTACGAATAGAATCTTTTTGAGCCATCTCCATATCAACAATATGAAAAATAGTCTACATATCAGGAGCTTGAGGTTCACCCTGAGTGGCCATCTAGATACATAACATGTGAAAGCTAAGTGTTAATAATTAAGTACTTGATTACATGTTATAACTGCATGTAAAATGGAAACAAATATCTAAATATATAAAATTATAGGTCTTATTAGGTCACGTAAGTTCTCTTATTAGGAAAAGGGTCCTAAGATGTACTAATTAGGTCTTAAGGGGTCGTAGATAATATAAGAGGTCCTAAGGGGTCCTAAGGGATCCAGATAAGAGTCCTAGAATGTTAATGGGTCACAGGTGCAATAAGTGGTCCTAGAGTGTCTTAAGGGGTCGTGGGTGACATAAGCGGTCATAAGCTATAGATAAGGGTCTTAGAGTGTCTTAAGGGGTCATGGGTAACATAAGAGGTCCTAAGGTATAGATAAGAGTCCTAGAGTCTCTTAAGGGGTTGTGGGTAACATAAGTGGTCCTAGAGTCTCTTAAGGGGTCATGGGTAACATAAGTGGTCCTAGAGTGTCTTAAGGAGTTGTGGGTAACATAAGATGTCATAAGCTATAGATAAAGGTCCTAGAGTGTCTTAAGGGGTCGTGGGTAACATAAGAGGTCCCAATTAGTGGACTAATTAGTCATAATTGGTCCTAATTGGTTCTAATTGAGTCTAATTAGGTCCTAATTAGTTCTAATTGGTCATAATTGGTTCTAATTAGTCCTAATTGGTCTGATAGGTCTAATTGGGTCTAATCAGGTAGATAATTGGGTCATAAATTTTGTTCCTAATAGGTCCTAATTGGTCTAGTTACCTGTCTAATTGGACCTAATAGGTCTAGCTAGGTTTAGTTAGTTCTATTTGGACCTAATAGGTCCTAATACATCTAATTGATTGGACTAATGTTGGTTAAAGACCTAATAGGTCTAATTGGTCCTAATAGGTCCTAGTTAGGTCTACTTGGTCCTAATAGGTCTAGTTTTCTCTTTAAGTAGAGAAACAACTTAGACATACCTTGTTTCCTAATATGGCCTAATATGACCTATTAGGACCTAATACATGATCTAGAGTGTCTTAAGGGGTCGTGGGTAACATAAGAGGTCCTAACATATAGATAAGAGTCATAGAGTGTATTAAGGGGTCGTGGGTAACATAAGTGGTCCTAGAGTGTCTTAAGGAGTCGTGGGTAACATAAGAGGTCCTAAGGTATAGATAAGAGTCCTAGAGTGTCTTAAGGGGTCGTGGGTAATTTAATATTAATGGGTCATAGATGTGATAAGTGGTCTAAGTGGTCCTAGGACATCCTAAGATTCTTTAATGGATATTGGGGGTCCTAAGGTTTCATATTTGTTTTAAGATTTCATAAGGGATCCAGATAAGATGTCATAAGCTAGAGTGTCTTAAGGGGTCGTGGGTAACATAAGATGTCATAAGCTATAGATAAGGGTCCTAGAGTGTCTTAAGGGGTCGTGGGTAACATAAAAGGTCCTAAGGTATAGATAAGAGTCATAGAGAGTCTTAAGGGGTCGTGGGTAACATAAAAGGTCCTAGGGGGTCCTAGGTTACATTAGTGGATCCTTGTATGTATTAATTGAATCTAAGATACATAAATGTGTCATAGGACAACCTAAGATATGTTAATGGGTCTTCAGGATCTGAATGGGTCATATATGACTTAAAATGTCCTAAGGGATGTATAATGGTCCAATAATATTAATGGGTCGTATATGTGATAAGTAGTCTAAGTGGTCCTAGGACATCCTAAGATTCTTTAATGGGTCTTGGGGGTCCTAAGGTTTCATATTTGTTTTAAGATTTCATAAGGGATCCAAATGAGATGTCATAAGCTAGAGTGTCTTAAGGGGTCGTGGGTAACATAAGATGTCATAAGCTATAGATAAGGGTCCTAGAGTGTCTTAAGGGGTTGTGGGTAACATAAAAGGTCCTAAGGTATAGATAAGAGTCATAGAGTGTCTTAAGGGGTTGTGGGTAACATAAAAGGTCCTAAGGGGTCCTAAGTTACATTAGTGGATCCTCGTATGTATTAATTGAATCTAAGATACATAAATGTGTCATAGGACAACCTAAGATATGTTAATGGGTCTTCAAGATCCGAATGGGTCATATATGTCTTAAAATGTCCTAAGGGATGTATAATGGTCCAATAATATTAATGGGGCGTAGATGTGATAAGTGGTCTAAGTGGTCCTAGGACATCCTAAGATTCTTTAATGGGTCTTGGGGGTCCTAAGGTTTCATATTTGTTTTAAGATTTCATAAGGGATCCAGATAAGAGTCCTAGAATGTTAATGAGTCGTAGGTGCAATAAGTGGTCCTAGAGTGTCTTAAGGGGTCATGGGTAACATAAGAGGTCCTAAGGTATAGATAAGGGCCCTAGAGTGTCTTAAGAGGTCGTATGTAACATAAGAGGTCTTAAGGGATCCAGATAAGAGTCCTAGAATGTTAATGGGTCGTAGGTGCAATAAGTGGTCCTAGAGTGTCTTAAGGGGTCATGGGTAACAATGAGTCTTAGATGTGTCTTAAGATAATGTAAGGGATGGATAAGGGTGTTACAAGTAGTAGTTGCCTTTGCACCAAAAGATCGACCTATCAATGCCCGATACAACCACTAGACTTATAGAAGACACAAGAGGCGGTTAAGCCATGTCACGAATCCCAAGGGGAGCGCTGACCATTTTTCCAACAATCTCCCCCTTAGTGTTACCCGAGGGGATTCGAACCTGTGACCAAGCTCTGATACCACTTTTTACAAGTAGTAGTTGCCGTTGCACCAAAAGATCAACCTGTCAATGCCCGATACAACCACTAGACTTATAGAAGACACAGGAGGTGGTTAAGCCATGTCACGAATCCCAAGGGGAGCACTGACCATTTTTCCAACAAAGGGTCAGGTAGAGTGTCTTAAGGGGTCGGGGGTAACATAAGAGGTCCTAAGGGGTCCTAGGTTTCATTAGTGTATCCTCGTATGATATTAATTGAATCTAAGATACATAAATGTGTCCTAAGACAACTTAAGATATGTTAATGGGTCTTGATGATCTGAATGGGTCATATATGTCTTAAAATGTCATAAGGGATGTATAATGGTCCAAAAATGTTAATGGGTCATAGATGTGATAAGTGGTCTAAGTGATCTTAGGTTACATTAATTGATACTAGTATGTCTTAAGGGTTATTGCGGGCAACGATACTAGTATGTCATAAGGGATACGTAATGGTCCTAGAATGTTTTAAGGGGTTGTAGGCCTCATAATAGGTCCTAAGAGATCATAGGTTGTACATTAATTCATGGTAGAATGTCTTAAGGAGCCTTGAGGGAAACAATGAGTCCTTGTATGTATTAATGAAACCTAACATGTACATCAATGGGTCATAGGACATCCTAATATGTATTATAAGATCTTGAGATTCCTAAGGGATCCTAAGTGTCTTAATATGTCGTAAGGGAGGAATAAGGGTCCTAGAAACTTACTGTACTACAATTTTTTAACATTTTCTAACATACTACTAGATCATTTTCAAAAATTTAACTACAATTTTCTAAGATTTTTACAAACTAAAAATTATTTAAAACAAATAACTAACTAATATTTACTAAAAATGTGTGTACATGTGAGAGAGAGAGAGATTCCTAATATTTACAATTTTAAACTTAAAATTTAACATTTTCTAACATTTCTAAATTTAAACTAAAAATTTAACATTTTCTAACTTTAATCTTAATGTTTTCTAACATTTTCTAACATTTCTACTATGATTTCTAATGTTTTGTAAATATTTTCTAACAGTTGCTAACAAACTACTATGATTTTCTATGATTTTCTAACATATTCTAACATTTATACTATGATTTTTAATATTTCTATCATTTTCTAATATTCTACTATTTATTTCTAACATATTAGATAATATTTAACTACAAATTTCTAACATTTCTACAAATAAAAAATTATTTAAAACAAATAACTAACTAAAATAAATATAAAACATATTATTTACAATACAAAATGAGAAAAATACATGTACCTGATACTGCTAACAATTTGAAGATGTCGAAGAAGCTCGGGAGGCGCTGGCATGCTAACGTGCTGAGGTACTTTGCTCCAAGGCCTGGGGTCCGCAAACAGTGACAGTGACAATGAGATTAAAAAAAAAATGCCAAAAATTTATAAAAAAATCCGGTCCAAAGGGGCTTCTCTTGAAGCCCCTCTTCGCACGAAGACCCCCTCGTAGGGGTCTTCGTGCGAAGAGGGGTCTTCATACGAAGACCCTTGTTTGGGGTACTTCGTGCGAAGTGGGTCCGCCACTTCGCGCGAAGTATGCACTTCGTACGAAGGCTCCAAATTTATTTTTTTCGTGGATTCCCAATTTTGTTCATCCCTAAAAGTGGGACACAGCTTTGTGGGTTCACCCAGAGATACAAAATTCCTTGCCTCTCACTGGCAGAACTCCAACAATCTCCCAATTCCTCCTATTGATATTCCTCCACTGCTATCCCCAACGCTATCACCACGCCCTTGCTAACATTGCAAGACTGTTTGCTGTCACTGTAAACTCATTTTCTAACACTACAAATGCTCTCCAACTTTTTTCCAAATGCCCCTAGACCCCCTTTTATACTACCCTCGTTGGTAAACTAACGACTGAGATCGATTCACAATCGACGACTGAGATTAAAAACAACTTAACAACCAATAACAAAATTGGTTGCAAGGTGTCACCTAAAGGAAATCAACAATTAATAAATAACTGTCTCTACACTAACAAATTTGTTTTAGAAAACAATTATTTACTAATTATTAGCAAATGGATGAACAACTGTCCAAACTAACAAACTAACAATGACTGTTTTTTAAAATAGAGGGAGAGTGTAATTGTATTGGCCTTGTTCTTCATGAGCTATTTTCTCCTATGAGAATGAATGGATGTGGGCTTCTTGTTTATGACTGTAGCTTGGAAATGGTGACTAGGAATTTGAGTCTTGTTATTTTTGACAACATAATGGAGGGAACATGCAACCTATATAGACTAGTTCATGGTGAAATTGAATAGAGAAGAACAACGCTCAAATATAAGATAGCTTGGATTGGGGAGGCCATGTGCTTCCTTCAGCTTTGTTTTGGATCTTGCAATGTGGAGAAATCTAGAACTTCCAGGGGAAGCTTTGAGAAGAAGCTTTTAATTTTTTTTTTATTTTTTATTAAGTAAAACAGGTTTTATAGGGTGCCTGAAACCCACAAGTCTAGAGAAAAAGAAAAAGAGCCAAATAGAAAAAACAAGAGGTAGGCCACAGAAAGGCCAGGTCAAGAAAACCATAGCAGAGTAGGGTAGGAAAGGCTAGAGACAGCCAGGGCGTCACCCAAAAAATGAACAAAAGGAAAGGCCAAGCAAAGAGAGGCTGAAGAGAAGCGGCCACCCCCGACCACCAAGCGAGGGGCTAAGGTTGTGAAATTTCTCCTTCAATGCACTGGATTCTATCCTTGTCCAGGATGCTCTTCATGTCTTTGGGAAAGTCATCTCCATTGTTCCATATCTTCTTAGCCTCCTTAGTGACTGCCAAGTTGGCAAACCAGTCCACCACACCATTGGCTTCCCTGTACGCGTGGGAGATGAACACCTTATCAAAGCTGATGAGAATGGCTCGGGTTTCAGCTATGATGTTGGCTATTGACCAAGAGGGAGGGTGAGTGAGGTTGAGGAAATTGATGATGTTCATCGAGTCCCCTTCCAACCAAAGCCACTTAACTCCTTGATCTTTCACAAGTTTGGTGATTTGAAGAGCCGCATTGGCTTTAGCATAGTGGTTTGTCTGGGCTCCCAAGGGGAAGCAAATAGTCGTAGTGCCGATTCCAAAGTTGTTCCTGATAATTCCTCCACTGCCAGCTTGACCAGGGTTCCCTTTTGCCATGCCATCAAAGTTGGCTTTGGTCCATCCAGTCGGAGGACACGTCCACACATAGTTCCTTCTCTTATCCTGTGTAGCAGCACGGGAAATTCTTGCAAAAGGGTTAGGTTTACCATAGTTGAAGAAATTTTCCTTAACTGCATGAGTAATTTTTTCAAAGATAATTTTGGAAGGGGTAGAATAGTCATGAAAGATACGGTTGTTGCGCTCCTTCCAGATCCCCCAACATAAATGAGGAAGAATCCAAGTACAGAGGGACCTAAACTCTTGATCAAACCTTTTGAAAGCCCATTGGGAGAAAAGATCGCTGAAAGACTGGGGAAAGCACCATGAGAGACTGAAGACCATAAAAAGGAGATGCTAGATATGACTACCATAGGAGAAATGGATGAACAGGTGGCTCACAGTCTCCTCTTGACACTTACATAGAACACATCTATTGGTGAACTGGAATCCATGCTTGACGAGATTGTCCATCGTAAGGATATGGTTCTGTAGCAGAAGCCAAAAGAAGAAATTGATTTTGGGCATGAGACCAGTGATCCAAGCTTTGGCCCATAGTGGATTTAAGTCATTGATTTGGGAAGTCAGTGAGGAATAGGCCGAAGCCACTATGTAATTCCCATCCGAAGAGTCCTCCCAGATGAGCTTGTCCTGCTTGGGAGATAGGGTAACCGCATTAAGAGAAATCATCAAAGGAACCAGGTCCTGAGAGATCTGAGTAAGATCCACCCATTTATCATCCCTTATGTAATTACAGACCTGATTTCTGAAGGTTTGAGAGCAGGCTTGTCTCCAAGTGTAAAAAGTATCAATATTTCTCAAGGTGCCCATCTGAAGCCAGTTGTCCTTCCAGAAATTGATAGAATAGTTGTTTCCAATTTTCCACTTGGCTCTATTTTTAGCCAACTCCTTGGCACCAAGGAAACCGTTCCAAATAACCGAGCCTTTAGGGGTCTCCGTCTCTTCAAAAAATTTGTGGATAGAGTTATGCAAGAGGTATTCCTCTACAAAGGTCTCCCTCCACTCACCTATGCTATTAAAAATTCTCCAAATTTGTTTGGCTTGGAGGGCTTTGTTGAAAGGTCTCAACTTCCTTAAGCCAAGGCCACTAACAATTTTAGGTCGGCACACTTTGTCCTAGGCAATAAGAGGAATGCGCTTGTGGTCCTCAGCTCTAGACCAGAGGAATCTTCTCTGGATTCTTTCCATGGCTTCTGCTGCTTTGGCTGGGATGGGGAAGAGGCTAAGGGCATAGGTGGGGAGATTCTATAAAGTGGACTTTACCAGCTGGATCTTGTCGGCCTGGCTGAGGAGGACCCCTTTCCAACCAGCAAGCTTCTTGTTAAATCTGTCAATCAGTTTGTTCCAGAAGGCTTCTGATGGCTTGACACCTAAGGGCAGCCCCAAATAGGTAGAAGGAAAGGTATCATTGCCGCATCCTAAAATGTGAGAAATTTTCCTCTATCTTTCATCTGGGGTGTTGATAAAGAAGATGACACTTTTGTTCCAATTGATAAGTTGTCCTGTAGCCTTGGTATAGTTCTTGAGAATATCCTTCACCACTCTAGCCTCACCCGCCGAGGCCTCACCCCCAAGAATGGTATCATCCATGAATTGCTGGTGAGTAAAAGCAATGTTTCTAGATGAGGGTTTGATGCCTTTCAGATCCCCATTCGATTTGGAAGCCAAAATACATCTCCCCAGGCATTCAACAAGAATAATGAAGAGGATGGGGGAAATAGGGTCTCCTTGTCGTAGGCCCCTTGTGGGTTTGAAGAAAGCAGATGGGGAACCATTAATCATGACCGCCAAGGAAGGGGTCAAGATGATTTGAAGGAGGAGCTTACAAAAATTGGAGTTGAAACTAAAAGCTCCCAGAACTTTAAGAAGAAATTGCCAGTCCACCCGATCATAGGCCTTGGATAGGTCAAGTTTGAGAAGAAAGCCTTCCCTTTTTCCTTCTTCTAACGAATGTATGACTTCATGCACCATCATAATGGAGTCCAAAATCTATCTTCCAGGCACAAAGCCAGATTGCTACTGCAAGATCAAAGAAGGAAGGATACTAAGAATCTTGATGGTGATCACCTTGGAGATGATCTTAAGGAAAGAATTGCATAGGCTTATGGGTCTGAATTTCTCAAAGGAGTTTGCTCCAAAAGTCTTGGGAATTAACACCAAGAAAGTGGCATTGAGTTCTTTGAGGAGATTCTTCAAACCAAAAAATTCTTGCACAACTTGGACCACATCGTCTTTTACAACATCCAAATAGAGGTGAAAGAAGAACATCGGGAAGCCATCCGGGCTTGGGGCTTTGTCCCCTAGTAGAGAATCCAGTGCTTTCTTTACCAGTCATATCCGGGATAGAGCATAAGTTTTTGTTTTGAAGATCAGATATGATTCTTGGTAGTTATCCAGGAGAGAGATTTGGTCTTGATCTAATAAGCCCTAATCTTTAGAAAGGAGCTGAGAAAAGTAAGTGATAGCCTCATTAGCAATTTTGTTGTCCTCTTTAAGTTCTAGGTCTCCCTTCTTGATTCTGCTAATCATGTTGGCTGCTCTGTGTCTCATGGTTGAAACATGGAAAAAACATGTATTTTTGTCTCCTTCCTTGAGCCATTTGGTCCTCAATCTCTATTTCCAAAAAGTTTCCTTCTGACCAACTATGTTATGGTACTTTGAGAGAATGGTTTTTTCTTTTTGCAATCTTTCCTCATCGTAGCCCTGTTTCTGGATTTCCTCTTGGATGCAATTAATATCATTAAGATTCTTATCTTTGGAAGTAAAGATGTGACCAAATTCCTCTCTGTTCTATTTTTTCACATTGCCTTTGATATTTCTAAGTTTTTTAGCCACTCTAAACAAGGTGGTTCCCTCCACATCGATGTTCCACCACTCTTTGACTTTATTAAGTAGGTTTGGATGGGAAGCCCACATCTTTTCAAATCTGAAGGGGAAATTCCTTCTCTTGTCAGTTTGATCCAGAGAAAGCGTGATGGGGGAATGGTCAAAGCCAGCGCGAACCAGGGTAGAGAGATTAAGACTGTAGCTATTCAACCAATTCGGAGACACCAAGGCCCTATCCAGATGAACTTGAATGCAATCCCTTCTGGTTCACCTATTTGACCATGTGAACTCAGCCCCATGAAGGTCCATGTCCAGCAGGGCCAGATCATTGATAAGGTCCATAAGGTCTTGTCTGCTATTAGGTTCCGAAGCAATTCCTCCCTTTTTTTCCCCTTCTTTAAGAGGGGTGTTGAAATCCCCCATAATGATGTCTTTCAACTAGTTAAGATGAGCAATGATGGAGATTTTCTTATTCCAATAGGTCTTTCTTTCTCTTTTAGAATTAGGAGCATAAATATTCAAAATGAACCAACTTTCATTATCTTTTATTCTAGTGAAATGCATGAGAAGAAGATTACCTCCTTCTTGGATGACTTCATCTCTAAAGTGATGCGAGTTCCACATAGTGATGAGACCTCCAAAGGCTCCCTCAGAGTTAGTGGCTCTATTCTCCATAGCTTTACTGAACTTTATTTTCTCTAACTTATCCTTCTGCATTTTAGTTTCCTGAAATAAGAAAATGTCCGAGCTATGATCTCTAATCATATTTCTAATGACATCCTACTTGTGTGAGCTATTAAGCCCACGAATATTCCAAGAGATGACTTTCATTTCTTGATGGAAGAGTAGTTAGCTTGGATAGGAACCCAGTTTCTATCCATATTTTTCAAGCTCACTTCTTCTTGCCTTTTCTGGCTCATCATTTTTCCTTCTGGGGAATGGATTATTCCCCTTCCCTCACCCTTATTCCTACTTCTAGTGGCTGTAGGGGAAACTGGAGATGGGTCTCTGCTACTTGGTTTCTTCTTCTTGTGAATTGAGATCCAACCCTCATCTTCCTTATGCTTGGCAAAGAGTTCCACCATAAAGTTGAATTGGTTTGGGGAGGCAGAGACCATGAGGTCCTCAATTTGTTCATACTTCCCAGAAACCTGCTTCACAGGGCTAGTAGCTGCGTCCACTAGTGGAGTGATGGACTTCAAGACCAAGGAAACAGGGATGGTGCCTGAGCACAAGTCTCCACCTTCTATCTGATCTTCATTCTTGTTTTCTTCCTTCGATCATTGTTGCTTGGCTAAATCCTGATCTAGACCCAGAATAGGGGAAAGGGGCTTCCTATTAGTCTCGTCATTCTGAGTCAAGATCGACTTTTCCACATCCCTAGGTTCCTTAATTTCTGAATTGGGAGCAGGTTGCTCTTTTTTCTTCCAGACTCTGTTGGTTTTGGGCTCTGGTCCCTCCCGGGGGGCCCCTTTTTCTTCCTTTTTTAGTGCTATTCTGGCCTTCCTTTCAACCTCTTTCTCCCAGAGGACAGGACAATATTTGGCTTTGTGTTCTACCTTCTTGCAATGGAAACAGGGGAAAGGGATGCTTTCATATCCAACTTCTACACACGTTTTCCCAGCTTGGATCTAGGCTCTATAACTTTCGGCATATCCTTTCCTTCTTCCACTCTGATGCATATCCTTGCGAAGGTAAGACGGCTCCTAGCAGCTGTGATAGGGTCTATGGAAAGGAGGGTGCCGAAAGATTTGGCTATCCCATCAAAAACCTCTTCATTCCAGAATTCCATGGGTAGTTTAGGCAGTCTTACCCACACAGGGGCCTGAACAAAGAAGGAATCATTCAGGTCAAGATTGGGGGTCCATTTTTGTAGAGCTAAGGTGGCCTTTCCTATGACCCAGGTTCCGGCACAAAGGATCTTATCCAGGTCCTCTTTGTAGGAGAACTCAAAAGACAAAAACCCCTTTGCCATAGCAAAGACCTGGACGTGATCCTTCAGGTCCCACTTTTTCCTTGCAAAGGCCCTGACAATGTCAATATTTGGCTTGGAACCAACGAACTTGCCTACCAAAGTGTGGTCCATGGAGGCGACGTTGTGGTCTACCAGTTCATCTGGTATTTCTAAAACAAAGATTCCTTTTTCCTTATCAGAAATGTCCTTGATGGAAGGAAAGGAGGACTTGCCTGAGGGTTTTATCCCAAAGAGTGTTGACCACCAACGAGGGAGATCGTCCTGGTCACATGCCTGGGTCATCGTAGAGGGCTTTTGGAGACCCTCGTACCCAGCTCCCACTCCCGCTTCCTTTCCTGGGTCTTTCTCCTTTTCACGTGGGACCCCATCCTTGTTCTCTGGGTCTGCAGAGTCCTGATCTGCAAGGGAATCGACGCAGCAAGAATTCCTTGAGGATCCCGCATCCTGCAAACCAGGATTCCCGCCCACCCTTGAATTCAAAATTCCTCCCGTTCGCATGCCCGCTCCCACTCCCGCTCCAGTCACTATTTTTTTTTATAATTTTTTTATTGTTACTATGTAACAAATTTTGTATTTTTCACAGAAAAATGATTTTTCTGCTTGCTCAAACCAATGAGAAATTAGAAAAATCATGTTTTTAAATTATAAAAAATAAATATGAATAGTTAACTATTATGTTTTGGTCCAACAAAATTTAATACTTTATTCTTATTGGTTGATTGACTTGGTCAAATAGAAAAATTTGCATCAAACAGATGCATACATTATTTTGTCTAAGACAGAAATTAATAATAAGATTTTTTAATGTACATAGAGCCAATCTATCTACATCTATTACTTGTAAGACAAAATAATAAGATTTTTTAATGTACATAGAGCCAATTTATCTACATCTATTGCTTGTAAGACAAAATAATAAGATTTTTTAATGTACATAGAGCCAATCTATCTACATCTATTACTTGTAAGACAAAATTTTTATCCCACCTAATTTTATTCACTAATTAACTTTACTCTTCAACATATATTTTTTACACATAAATATTAATAAAAATATCATTTTCATGAAACCGTAGATTGCCTACATATTAGGCGTGATATCTCAGTCTTTCGTGGGGACAAACGACTAGACTTACATCGACTTACAGTCTATTGATATATCCAGAAACTAATATATTCATTCGTATGGATTGTTGGAACTTAATAGATTTGATTACCTTCTATTTTCAAGCCACTCAGTCATCCACGCAATTTTGACTCTCAGAGATGTAATCTTCCAAACCAAAACACTCCGTCATCCACGCAATTTTGACTCTCAGAGATGTAATCTTCCAAACCAAAACCGACGTTTTGTGGGCTTGTAGATAGAATGTAAGTCTAGTCTTTTGTCCCCCACGAAAAGACTGAGATATCACGCGTAATATTAAGGCGATCTCTTTTGAACCGTTTCATCAAAGTGATATTTTATTAATATTCGTAATATGAAGTCAATTAATATGACCATGGGCGCTTTGCAATTGTAGGAAATTCTCAAAGAATTTCTAAGCTAATTTCCGTGGAATCAACGGCACAACTTGGGCCATGTTCCTTCATTCCGTAGCCTGTTGGTTTCCTATTTATATTCGAAAACACAGCTGCTATGGTTATCGCGGAAATGGCGAAGAAGTATTTGATTCTACCAATTATTACTTTCTTTATTGCACTGAATAATTGCAATTCATTAGCAATAGATGGTGGGGATACGCTTCTACCAGGGGATTCGCTGGCTGGAAATCAGACCATAAAGTCAAAGAATGGTACGTTTGAATTGGGATTTTTCAGTCCGAAAGGAACGAGTAATTGGTACATTGGCATCTGGTACGCACGAATCTCTCCCAAGGTCATAGTTTGGGTGGCTAACAGAGATAATCCTGTGAGAAGCGTGCCCGGCGTCCTCAATTTTTCAAGCCAAGGTCATCTCAGAGTGTATGATAGAGAGGGCCTCTCAGTGTGGTCGACCGATGTTGGTCTGAAAGGGTCGCGGGCAATTATAACGGACCCTGGTAATTTCATTGTGCTGGGTCAGGGACCCAACAAATCTGAGATTGTTTCGGAGAGCTTCGCTCATCCGGGAAACACATGGTTGCCTGGCATGAAGTTGTGGAAAGGCTTGAAACTAACTTCCTGGAAGAGCTCTGTGGATCCTGCAACTGGGCTCTTCTCTATAGGAATGGACACCTCTCCAGGAAAGACGCAGTTGGTGATGGCCTACAACAGCAGCGTTCCATATTGGTCCACTGGAGAGTGGGTCGGGAGATATTTTGCCAACGTTCCGGAGGCGTACGCTCCTAAGGATTTTACAATGTCCTGTGTGACGGTTTCTCCTTCAAAAATATATGCTACTTTTAGCGTATTTGCTACAGGGCGGTTCCATCTAAATGAGAAGGGTGAATTACGCGTTTACTACTTGATGGATGATGGTAGTTGGATTCAGGAATGGTCCACATACCGTGGTCAATGCAGTGAGTATGATATCTGTGGGGCGTATGGGCTGTGTAATGCTAATGATGTCTGTAGTTGTATTGAGGGTTTCACACCCAAGCAATACACTCAAGGTCTGTTGTCAAGTGGGTGTGCTCGGCGAAGACCTCTGCACTGCACCACCGACGGCTTCTTGGAATCAAAGAACCGATACTTGCCCCCAGAAGAAGCTGTCTCGTACAACAACGACTCAACACTGCAAGGCTGTAGGACTGCTTGTCTTAACAATTGCTCCTGTACAGCCTTTGCTTTCGTTATTTCTGAGCTACCAATCTGTAGACTGTGGTTCGGGGAATTTTTCAAAATGCGTTTTTCATCTGACAGTCAATCCATCTTCATTAGGCTGGCTGCTTCTGAGTTGCCGCACATGACATCAGAGAGAAGGAAAAAATCCCCTGCACTTCACATTTTACTTCCTGCTGCCGCGGCTGCCTCTGCTGTTTTAGCTATCCTCTTGGCCGCGTTCATTCTCTGGAAACGTCGAAGACTGCAAAAGAAAAGCTTGGAAGAGGATTTGCCGATCTCTCTCAAACCGTTCACTTACAAAGAGCTGCGAGCTGCAACCGAGAATTTCAAACATAAGCTGGGAAGCGGTGCGTTCGGGTCTGTTTTCAAAGGATCTCTGCCGGACGGCACGCTTGTGGCGGTTAAAAGATTAGAGGGTTCTGCAGGAGCAGAGAAGCAATTCCGTGCTGAAATAAGTACCATCGGGAGAATACAGCATGTGAATTTGGTGAGGCTGTGGGGATTCTGTGTAGAGGGATCTCGTAGGCTTCTGGTGTATGCATACATGCCCAATGGCTCTCTAAATTCGGTCCTCTTCCCTAACGAGGAAGAAACAGAGAAGGTGTTGGATTGGAAGACCCGGTTTCAAATCGCATTGGGTACTGCACGAGGATTAGTCTATCTCCATGAGGAATGCAAGGATCGTATCATTCACTGCGATATTAAGCCTGAAAACATTCTTCTGGACGCTGACTTCAGCCCGAAGATAGCTGATTTTGGATTGGCAAAGCTGGTGGGCAGAGATTTCAGTCGTGTATTGACAACAACGAGAGGAACTCGAGGGTACTTGGCCCCTGAGTGGATCTCGGGCCTTCCAATCACTGCCAAGGTGGACGTGTACAGTTTTGGTATGACATTGCTGGAAATTGTATCCGGTCGAAGAAATCTAGACCTGAAGGTGGAGGAGAGCAGGTTCTACTTTCCTACTTGGGCTTCATCACAAATTCAGAGGGGAAATATAGCAGGTGTTGTGGATGCAAGAATTGCAAATGAGGCGAATATCGAAGAGGTGAGAAGAGCCGTTGTGGTTGGGGAGCTGTGCATTCAAGACAGTGAAGACAGGAGGCCGAGCATGAGTGAAGTGGTGAAGATGTTGGAAGGCACAATGGAGGCTCCAGTGCCACAAGTACCGAGGTCTCTGCTGGTTCTGTTAGGTCAGGTAGAAGACGATGACAGCGATACTGTTGTCTACAATTAGAGCAATGAAATATTAAACGTAACTTCTATGATAGATATAGTCTACACATTTCTAGTGTAGTTGATAATTTAAAAATTTATTAATAATGGAAGAATTGTGAACATGTATTATTAATATTTTAGATTTGCATTGTATTGCAAAACATTATGTTAGGATGCGACTCTTTTACTAAAAGGGATTACAGATGATGTGGTTTATAGACTACTCATCAACATTCCACCTTTTTTTTAATCGTTGGAGGACTTCATGATGGTCTATTGGTGGAGCTTTCAACTAGTTTGACTCCACAAGTTTCCGTGGCTAATTTTTGTTCTTTCATCAACCTATATTAATGAAAGAGAAGAAGATTAAGGGAAAAAATGTTGTTGAGTGTTAGGACTCTCCCATAGACATTCCATACCTTGCTAATATATGGGGTACATTTATTGATTGGGGTTCTTGTCATGTCCTCTCTAGTATTATTGTTGTCTATCGATTTGTTCTTATTTCTATATTTTCTAATATGGATTATTATTATTATTATTATTATTATTATTATTATTATTATTATTATTATTATTATTATTATTATAAATGTGGTTAAAAGATTTTGAAAAAACATAATTTAAATGTAGTGGAGGAGAAGAGTATTAGTAGGGAGAATGTTCTAATGTATATCTAATCCTTCAATTATTAATTTTAAAGTAGAAAAAAATGATAATTAAAAGTTCATTAATAAGTTTCACATGTACTAATATCTTATTAATTTTTAGTAATTTCGGTTCATAATTAGCTTATTTGTACAATTCGACTAGGACATTTGTGCCAAACTATTGGGACACTTGTTCATAAGTACTGAGAATTTGAATGCATGGTTATTGAGACATCCTTAAGTAGGTATTAGGTAATGCTTTGAAGTGACTATTTTTTACCCTTTGTTGCTTGTCAAATTCTTCAAGAGAATTGTTAATACCTAGAAGCCAAAACATATTTTTTAAGTAGCAGAGACAACAAAAAAAATATCAAAAATTGATGTGTAATTTAGGGTATATGGATGTGTGAATTTAGCTATTAATGGTTAATGGTAAACTCCCCCTTATGGTTTAAATATTGCATTGTTATTCTTGATATCAATGGTTTAAATTTCATTAGATTAGGGATGAGGAATCCTATTTGTGACCTCATACTATCCTATCTCTTTATAATTTTATCAAGAACAAATTATTTTTTGAAAATGTCATTTTAAATCTATTACATAAATAGATTAGTTATACAATAACCAAATTCTAATATACAATAGACAAATAAATCTCAATAGCACAACACCCAAAAATATGAAACAAGAAGGGAAATAAACTCATTTTTAGAGGTCATCCATCAATTCTATTTTTAAAATAAATCTATAACTCGTGTTCTAATTTCATTACTCAAGTAAATCTATAATTGAAGATTAAATTTCATAAATACATGTTAATTCTAAAAAATAATGATAAATTTCATTAAAAATAAGTTGTTACATGAATATTTCAAACAAATAACATCCTATTGAAAGAAGCTAGGGGAAGAGCACCAATTACAACCCATTTTCTTAGTATCCCACATTGTATTTTGCAAATAAAAAGCTTACCCAAAAATTAACAACCTCCCATTTTGGAAAAAAAGGTTAGTAATTAGATTAATTGTGCAATTTTATTGGACTCATAATGGATTCCACAACGTTCATCTTTTCTACCCAAAATCCAAAATAATTGCTACAAGTTTGTAAATTGTATATGAATAGAACAAAAAAAAATTCAAAAACTGAAGCACCATTTAAGACCTGTAGGAGCATGAGCAATGGTTACTAGTGTAGTGCCCACCCATAGTTTTCTTTTCAGTTTTATATTGCCAAACTCTTTTAGGCCACTTTTATGTGTGCGTTGATATTTCAGTTTTATTATGGTTTTGGATGTATGACACTACATGGTGAATTTTAATAAATAGCTATTATGGTGGTTATATTGATGCAGTTATATGATGTTAGTTATGATGATATTTTGCATGTTTCAAAATGATTCTTATGGTTATGATTATACTTACCTCATACTTACATGTGTATGGTGTTCATGTATGATTTTATTTCCTGTATGATGTGTTTGATATGGTTGAGGGATAGAGTCATACTTACCTACTTGAGGGATCCACGAGATGTCCTGATCCCCATCATTGCTTTCTTTATATACATGTATGTACCTGTGGGTCTTGTATGCAGGTTTGCAGGTACTGAGCATCGACTTCCCTAAATTTTCAGAATGAGCGTGCCCTATCACTAGTCTCAATGGTAAAAGAGGAGAGATGATATTCAGATCTGAATCCTGACCTAAGCCATACTATTGTCTTGAAATAGTGGACAAGATTCTGATATTCTGCCCCTTTTAAACTCATCCAGTTGATATGAGTTTATAACCCTTTCCTTGAGTATGGATGTGGTTCATTAGATTCATTTGATTTTGGTTATTGATGCAATTTTTATAATTAGAATCACTCACTATGAAAAAGGAAATGATGAATCACTCGCTCTTTTTCTAATTGCATGCAAAAGAGGTAATAGTGACAACAATATCGATTACAACTATGGAATTTGACTTCATAAATAATTTGAATCATGAGTACTCTCATTGTTTATGTCTAATTGTTTTAATATACTTGCTACATGACTTCACTAATCTCTTTTTGAAGATATTCCTGTCATATGCTTGTATTGATTAACCAGACACTGCACTCTTATAGACTCATTTCTCATATTTTGAATGTCATGTGTATCTATGTTGTGTCTCATTCCATGATGTGTTGATTCTATTGTAGTTTTAAAATTGTGTATTCATGGTTTTCGATTTGCAAAAAAAATGGATATCCCTTCATAATGCTCACATTCCATGCTTTTGTTGTTTCCTTTTTTATTGATGAATGTTTCCATCAATGATAAAGGGGGAGATTGTTATATAATGTGATGTTGATATCAATATCATTTTTATTATCATTAATGGTTGTCATTTATGTCAAAATATCTTATGTTTGGATGTTTATTTGATGTTTTAGTGATCTGTGTTGGCATTAATCTTTGGAGGTGTGCTATGAAGATATACCTTTGGCCATGTTCATCATTGTCCCATTCATCTTGCAACATAATGTGATGCATTTCTTTGGGTTCAATCCTATTTGGAAAGTGGTTGTTATGATTTTGATCAAGTGTTCGCATTATAGTGTGTATATTTTATTTTGTATTCTTGGATGTTATGATTAATGTGTAGCATGTTTAATTGAATGAGGCTTGTTGATTATATTGAGGATGTTCTATGTCGTCCATGTTTTATTTTTTACCACTATGAGAATGATTTAAATGTGGGACATACTTAAAATTATGGCTATATTGAATTAGACATTTATATGGAATGACATGGTATATGTTAAGGAGTATCTTTTGATCGATGTCGTAGACATAGATACAAGTGTGATGAATAGGAGTATAAGAAGAAGAGATATGTGTCTTGATGTGTATGAAAATTAATAATATCATTTGTAGATTGTAATATCATTCTAGCATTATTGTTGTTGGTTACAATTATTTCATTAATGGATTTCTATTCACTATTCTTATATCTAGCAGTGGTCCTTTATGTTTTTGACAGTGACCCTTAACATTTCCATGTAGTTAGCCCAACCAGTAGAGATCCTTACTTGGAGTGATAAAAATGACAATGAGACGTTGTAAAAATAACCTTAATCAGTGTTTATTTTCATGAGAATCAGTTTCTCTTCATTTTTTTCCATCTTGGGTTTCCATGTAAATTCTAGCATTCATGGTGTACGATGTTTATGTGCTTTCATGTTCGTATCAATTTAAGGTTTCTTCTTGCATTAAGAATGCTCGAGATTAATTAAGGTTGAATAAATTAATTTATAATAACTTATTCATCCCCCTCTCAGTTATTTGGTTTGTTCAATAGAGACATTAATCTTGACAAATATATTTCTTTAGGATCTATGGTAACTTATGGTCATATGCAAAAATAATGCAAGCTTAATAGATTACAATTTAGTTGAATGTGTCAATGGGTCCTAATACTTTATGGCTCAAGGCATGATATAATACAATTAAAGATCTATCTATCATTTCAAGTCCTATGTATATGTCAATATAACCTAGGATAAATCTACAAGTATAACATTAAAGGATCTAAGGTTTAATTGGTCATATGTGCACATATAATGCAAGAAAGTAAGGAGTAAAAATATAGTTTGAATATGTAGTAAGAGGTCCTAATAGTCGATTAAATAGATCATGTGATCATTAGATCTCTCTGTGTGTGTGTGTGTGTAGTATCTAATATGGTTTTAAAGGTCCTAGACATGTACATATAATATTATGACATGATTTAGCATTCAGGGTATAGGATTAGGGTATAATGGTTGAGTGCATAGGATTTAGGGTTTACCCTAGATTTAAACTTTTGGCCCTAGGACCTTTTCCTAGGATTTAGGGTTCCAAGTACACATGGGATTTCAATGATACAAAGCTGAGAGTGTAGATTTAAAATTTTGGTCATTAGACATAATGGATGGGTTAATGCATATTATCTAGAGCCTAGGGATGATGGACACGATTTAGGATTGAGGGTAAAGAGGCAAGTAGTGGTTTAGAATTGACATTAGAGGATTAAGGTTTTAGTGTTTCTATTCTATTTTTTTTGTGTGTATGATTGACTTGTATATAGAGTTTGTATTCCAGGTTATTTTTTTACAATTTTTATTCTATGTTGTTCATTTATTTTGTGTTTCTATTCTATGTTGTTCATTTATTTCGTGTATAAGCTTTCTATATTTTTACATGAAAAATAAATAAAAAATAATATACAAAATAAGAACAATGAAAACAAGAAAAAAAGCTAACCCAATATTTACAAAATAAATAAAAAAGTTTGTAAGAGGACAGTGAGAGATAAAGGGAGGGAGAGGAGAGAGTGATGGATAGAGATGGAAGAGGCAAATATACAGAGGAGAAAAAGGGAGAGAAAGAGAGATGGTGTTATAGAAAAGTGAATGAGATATGTGGAGAGTGGGAGAGACATAGGGATAGAGAGATGGAAGAAGAAATGTGAGAGATAGAGATATAGAGGCAAAGAAATAGATATAGAGAAGGAGAGAGATTGATTGATAAAGAGAGATGTCTATAGATAGAGGGGGGATATGAAGATAATCTGAGTAGAGATGAAGATATAGAGAATGAGGAATAAGAGAGAAGGAGAAATAGAGAAAGAGGAAGAGATTAAGATAAATGGAGAGAGAGAGAGAGAGAGAGGGGGGGGGAGTTGTTTATGTGTTTGTAGTTTCTATCATGAATTACTAACTTCTTATAGACAAGGTAAACCTCAAATGTACTAGAGAGAAAACTAAAGCAAAATTTTAATAGTTATATATATTTAATATATTAAATATACATACTATATTTATATAAAGTATTACATATGACTTACTATCTCTCTAATTAATTATTCTAAATTTGTTTATATTAATTTCAATAATACCATAATTTTAATACATACATGGAAGTTAAATAAGGGCTCATTTGGTGTCGTTTATAGACTACTCATCAACATTCCACTTTTTTTTAATCCTTGGAGGACTTCATGATGGGCTATTGGTGGAGCTTTTAACTAGTTTGACTCCACAAGTTTCTGTGGCTAATTTTTGTTCTTTCATCAACCTATATTAATGAAAGAGAAGAAGTTCAAGGGAAATAAATGTTGATGAGTGTTAGGTATCTCCCATTGACATTCCATACCTTTCTAATAATGGGGTCATTTATTGATTGGGACTCTTGTCCTCTCCTCTCTACTATTATTGTTGTCTATCGACTTGTTCTTATTTCTATATTTTCTAATATGGATGTTAAACTTATATGAATTCTATGTATGTGATTTTATATTCATTCAATTTGTTTTAATACAAATTCTATAAATGATAATTAAGACACTTATTTAACAAAACACTATGATTAATAGAATATCAAGTTGACACAGTACATCAAGGTGGAGAACCCTAAGATGAGATGTCCAACCTCGCAGACAAACACACACAGAAGTAATAACACACAATCTAGAGAGAAAATTTTATCAACTCTGACTTCATCGTCACCTCCATCTCCACCTCAAAAAATTCATTGTCTAAGCTTTTCAATGTCACCTTAGTCATGGATTCGCCAACTATACAAAAGATAACTCGAATCTTGCAAAAAAAAGGTTCACATGAAGAGCTATTTTAGAGCTTTGAAGAGAATTTTATTGTGCAACAAGGCATAGGACATCATTTCTGCTTGGCCAATCTTTTTATCGATTAAGGGAAAGGAAAATTTTCCAAGTTTAATGTGATTCTATTACACAATGGAGAAAGAAAAAAATGTAGGTAGTGGATTATTATTATTATTATTATCATCATTATTATTATTATAAATGTGGTTAGAAGATTTTGAAAAAACATAATTTAAATGTAGTGGAGGAGAAGAGAATTAGTAGGGAGAATGTTCTAATGTATATCTAATCCTTCAATTATTAATTTTAAAGTAGAAAAAAATGATAACTAAAAGTTCATTAATAAGTTTCACATGTACTAATATCTGATTATTTTTTAGTAATTTCGGTTCATAATTAGCTCATTTGTACAATTCGACTAGGACATTTGTGCCCAACTATTGGGACACTTGTTCATAAGTACTGAGAATTTGAATGCATGGTTATTGGGACATCCTTAAGTAGGTATTGGGTAATACTTTGAAGTGACTATTTTTTACCCTTTGTTGCTTGTCAAATTCTTCAAGACAATTATTAATACCTAGAAGCCAAAAAATATTTTTTAAGTAGCAGAGACAACAAAAAAAAGATCAAAAATTGATGTATAATTTAGGGTATTTGGATGTGTGAATTTAGCTATTAATGGTTAATGGTAAACTCCCCCTTATGGTTTAAATGTTGCATTGTTATTCTTGACATCAATGATTCAAATTTCATTAGATTAGGGATGAGGAATCCTATTTGTGACTTCATACTATCCTATCTCTTTATAATTTTATCAAGAACAAATTATTTTTTGAAAATGTCATTTTAAATCTATTACATAAATAGATTAGTTATACAATAACCAAATTCTAATATACAATAGACAAATAAATCTCAATAGCACAACACCCAAAAATGTGAAACAAGAAGGGAAATAAACTCATTTTTAGAGGTCATTCACCAATTCTATTTTTTAAATAAATCTATAACTCATGCACTAATTTCATTACTCAAGTAAATCTATAGTTGAAGATTAAATTTCATAAATACATGTTAATTCTAAAAAATAATGATAAATTTCATTAAAAATAAGTTTTTACATGAATATTTCAAACAAATAACATCCTATTGAAAGAAGCTAGGGGAAGAGCACCAATTACAACCCATTTTCTTAGTATCCCACATTGTATTTTAAAAATTAAAAGCTTACCAAAAAATTTACAACCTCCCATTTTGGAAAAAAAAGGTTAGTAATTAGATTAATTGTGCAATTTTATTGGACTCATAATGGATTCCACAACGTTCATCTTTTCTACCCAAAATAAAAAATAATTGCTATAAGTTTGTAAATTGTATATGAATAGAACAAAAAAAAAATTCAAAAATTGAAGTACCATTTAAGACTTGTAGGAGCATGAGCAATGGTTACTAGTGTAGTGCCCACCCATAGTTTTCTTTTCAGTTTTATATTGCCAAACTCTTTTAGGCCACTTTTATGTGTGCGTTGATATTTCAATTTTATTATGGTTTTGGATGTATGACACTACATGGTGAATTTTAATAAATAGATATTATGGTGGTTATATTGATGCAGTTATATGATGTTAGTTATGATGATGTTTTACATGTTTCGAAATGATTCTTATGGTTATGATTATACTTACCCCATACTTGCATGTATATGGTGTTCATGTATGCTTTTATTTCTTGTATGATGTGTTTGATATGGTTGAGGGATAGAGTCATACTTACCTACTTGAGGGATCCACACGATGTCCCGATCCCCATCATTGCTTTCTTTATATATATGTATGTACATGTGGGTCTTGTATGCAAGTTTGCAGGTACCGAGCATCGACTTCCCTGATTTGTCAAGATGAGTGTGCCCTATCACTAGTCTCAATGGTAAAAGAGGGGAGATAATATTCAGATCCGAATCCTGACCTAAGCCATACTATTGTCCTGAAATAGTGGACAAGATTATGACATTCTACCCCATTTAAACTCATCCAGTCGATGTGAGTTTATAACCCTTTCCTTGAGTATGGATACATGGTTCTTTAGATTCATTTGATTTTGGTTATTGATGCAATTTTTATAATTAGAATCACTCACTATGAAATAGGGAAATGATGAATCACTCGCTCTTTTTCTAATTTCATGCAAAAGAGGTAATAGCGACAATAATATCAATTACAACTATGGAATTTGACTTCATAAATAATTTGAATCATGAGTACACTCTCATTGTATATGTCTAATTGTTTTAATATACTTGCTACATGACTTCACTGCTCTCTTTCTGAAGATATTCCTGTCATATGCTTGTATTGATTAACCAAACACTGCACTCTTATAGACTCATTTCTCATATTGTGAATGTCACGTGTATCTATGTTGTGTCTCATTCCATGATGTGTTGATTCTATTGTAGTTCTAAAACTATGTATTGATGGTTGTTGATTTGTAAAAAAAATGGATATCCCTTCATAATGCTCACATTCCATGCTTTTGTTGTTTCCTTTTTTATTGATGAATGTTTCCATCAATGATAAAGGGGGAGATTTTTATAATGTGATGTTGATATCAATATCATTTTTATTGTCATTAATGGTTGTCATTGATGTCAAAATATCTTATGTTTGGATGTTTATTTGATATTTTAATGATCTGTTTTGGCATTCTTTGGATGGTGTGCTATGAAGATCTACCTTTGGCCATGTTCATCATTGTCCCATTCATCTTTCAACATAATGTGATGCATTTCTTTGGGTTCAATCCTATTTGGAAAGTGGTTGTTATGATTTTGATCAAGTGTTTGCATTATAGTGTGTATATTTTACATCGTATTCTTGGATGTTATGATTAATGTGTAGCATGTTTTATTGAGTGAGGCTTGTTGATTATATTGAGGATGTTCTATGTGGTCCATGTTTCATTTTTTACCACTGTGAGAATGTTTTAAATGTGGGACCTATTTAAAATTATGGCTATGTTGAATTAGACATTTATATGGAATGACATGGTATATGTTAAGGAGTATCTTTTGATCGATGTCTTAGACATAGATACAAGTGTGATGAATGAGAGTATAAGAAGAAGAGATATGTGTCTTGATGTGTATGAAAATTAATAATATCATTAGTAGATTGTATTATCATTCTAGAATTATTGTTTTTGGTTACAATTATTTCATTAATGGATTCCTATTCATTATTCTTCTATCTAGTAGTGGTCCTTTATGTTTTTGGCAGTGACCCTTAACATTTCCATGTAGTTAGCCCAACTAGTAGAGATCCTTACTTGGAGTGATAAAAATGACAATGAGACGTTGTAAAAATAACCTTAATTAGTGTTTATTTTCATGAGAATCAGTTTCTCTTTATTTTTTCCCATCCTGGGTTTCCATGTAAATTATAGTGTTCATGGTGTACGGTGTTTATGTGCTTTCATGTTCATATCAGTTTTAAGTTTCTTCTTGCATTAAGAATGCTCGAGATTAATTAAGGTTGAATAAATTAATTTATAATAACTTATTCATCCCCCTCTCAGTTATTTGGTTTGTTCAATAGAGACATTAATCTTGACAAATATATTTCTTTAGGATCTATGGTAACTTATGGTCATATGCAAAAATAATGCAAGCTTAATAGATTACAATTTAGTTGAATGTGTCAATGGGTCCTAATACTTTATGGCTCAAGGCACGATATAATACAATTAAAGATCTATCTATCATTTCAAGTCCTATGTATATGTCAATATAACCTAGGATAAATCTACAAGTATAACATTAAAGGATCTATGGTTTAATTGGTCGTATGCACATATAATGCAAGAAAGTAAGGGGTAAAAATATAGTTTGAATATTTAGTAAGAGGTCCTAATAGTCAATTAAATAGATCATGTGATCATTAGATCTCTCTCTCTCTCTCTCTCTCTCTCTCTCTCTCTCTCTCTCTGTGTGTGTGTGTAGTATCTAATATGGTTTTAAAGGTCCTAGACATGTACATATAATATTATGACATGATTTAGCATTCAGGGTATAGGATTAGGGTATAATGGTTGAGTGCATAGGCTTTACCCTAGATTTAAACTTTTGGCCCTAGGACCTTTTCCTAGGATTTAGGGTTCCAAGTACACATATAGGATTTCAATGATACAGAGCCGAGAGCGTAGATTTAAACTTTTGGTCATTAGACCTAATGGAGGGGTTAATGCATATTATCTAGAGCCTAGGGATGATGGAATCGGTTTAGGATTGAGGATAAAGAGGCAAGTAGTGGTTTAGAATTGACATTAGAGGATTGAGGGTTTAGTGTTTCTATTCTTTTTTCTTTTTTTTGTGTATGATTGAAGTATATAGAGTTTGTATTCCAAGTTATTTGTTTACAATTTTTATTCTACGTTGTTCATTTATTTTGTGTTTCTATTCTATGTTGTTCATTTATTTCATGTATAAGCTTTCTATATTTTTACATGAAAAATAAAGAAAAATTAATATACAAAATAACAACAATGTAAACAAGAAAAAAAAGCTAACCCAATATTTACAAAATAAATGAAAAATTTAAATACAAACACAACCTAGTTTTTTTCAAAATTTAAACAATTAAATTAAATATAAATACATATACAAACTATTTTTTAAATATAGAACAAATAAAAGGCATTGAAAAATACAAGAATACTAACAAATACTTTTAAAAAAATTGCCTACCAAGACGTTGCTATGTTTGGAAGCATAACATAATCACGATTAGGAGTGGGTCTACATTCTATGAAAATGAACCTCTTGCCCCATTTCTAAAATAATAAATACTTTTAGGCCCCGTTTGGTTGCGGGGATACGAGCGGAATTGGCAGTGGATTTTTTGGTTTCGAGCTAAATCCTTTGTTTGGGTTGCAAAATTCAAAACCTGGTTCGTGTTTTTGAATCCTCATTTTTTATGAAATTTTGGAAGTTCCACTTCCACTCAAATAGGTGGAATTCAATTTCTAAACCCAAATTTGTCTTTTATAAATTGCTATTATTCCTCTCAATACAACATAGATCAGGAAATGTGACAATCTAGATAAGGTGGTAGAAAGAGTTGAGATTCAAAATAAACTCTCACATGAAGGTGAAACTCCTCTTATCAATAAAAAGCTACAAGCATCAAGTTTAACATTGAAGGACTTGGAATATTTTGTTGACAAGATCTTAGTACAGGTGTTTGAAAAAATGATTGAGGAGATTACAAATGAAGAACTCAACATCAAGGAGAACTTACTTGATTTAGGTGACAATGTTGACCTGGAGCAAGGGAACCTAGTTAGAGTGGACCTAAAAATTTTGATAACTCAAATGGAGGAAAACTCTCTACTCATAATAATGTACTCCACCCTAAAGAAAACTAGGGGAAGACCACCCAAGAAGAAGACAAATGAGGAAATTGCACCAGGGGTGCAAGTAACTCTAGCTTTCAAGAAGACTCAAAGGAAGTGTAAGGAAGAGGTGGTAGTACTAATAGCCAAGAAGATGAATACTGGAAGGAGAGCGAATGGATCAATGAGTGCACAATGAAGATTATGTCGTGGAATGTTTCTTTGTCCTAGGGATCTGCTGGAATGTGATCTAAAAGTAAAATATTTCTTAAAATCATCAACCATTCACTTGTAGGGTATGATTTTATCATCCCTTGTTTGGTACACATCATTAATTTAGTTGATCACTAGTTGAGAGTTACCATGAATATGTAACTCAGAGATATTACATTCTAGATCCAACTTCATCCCATTAACTAAGGCTTCATATTCGGCAATGATATTTGTACAAGGAAAATAGATCTTGTTCACCTTAGGGATAGAGTAACTTTGAGGATTAATGAACAACACACCTACTCATGAACCCTACTGAGTGAACAAGTCATTGAAGAACATCTTCTAGGAACGGTGAGTGACATGCATGATAGACCCATCTAGAAATTCTATGTTGATAGGTTGTTCTCCTTGTAGTAGAGCATCATCCAACTTTTCCACAACTGTATGTCTTTGAATAGCCTTTCATTCAACATATTCAATGTCAAACTCACACAGGATCATAACCCACTTAGCCAACTTTCCAGTTAAGGTTTCTTTACTCAATAGATACTTGAGTGGGTCTATTTTTGCAACTAGTTATACACGGTGTGCCAACATGTAATGTTTCATCTTCTATGATGCAAATACCACTGCCTAAAAGATTTCTCAATCACTGAGTAATTAATTTCATAAGAAACCAGAGTCCTATTTATGTAGTAAATGGCTCTTTCCTTCTTGTTCTCGTCCTGTTGTGCAAGAACTGCCCTCAATGATGTATCGGTAGCTGAGATATATAGAATGAATGGCTTACCCTGAATAGGGGACATCAAAACTAGTAGTTTTTCCAAATATTCCTTTATTTGATTAAAGTGTTGGGCACATGCTTCATCCCATTGGTATTGTACTCCTTTGCGAAGCAGTTTTGTAAATGGTTGTGCTTTGTCTTCTAGTTGAGAGATAAATCTCTTGATCAAATGAATTTGCCCCTGAAGGGTTCTCATTTGACTGATATCCTTTGGTGGTGGCATTTTAACAATGGCTTGCACTTTTTTCAGGTCCACCTCAATTCCTTTGGTCGAGACGATGTATCCCAATAGCTTTCCAGATGTTATGGAAAATGCACACATCTTAGGGTTCAACCTTAACTTGAACTGTTCCATCATGTCTAGGATTTTTCCTAGATCATGTAGATGTGTGGGCCTCTTTCTTTTTTTAACAATGGTATCATCTACATAATATTCCATGTTCTTGTGGATCGTATTGTGGAAGATAATGGTAACTGCTTGTTGGTAGGTTCCACCGTCGTTCTTTAAACTAAATGGCATGACATTCTAGTAAAATGTTCCCCAGGCACAAGTAAATGCTATCTTCTCTTGGTCTTCTAGAGCTATTTTAATTTGATTATATCCAAAAAAGCCATCCATTAAAGAGTACATCTCATATTCGGTTGTCATATCCACGATCATGTCGATATTGGATAAAGGAAAGTCATCCTTAGGACAAACACAGTTGATTTTTCTAAAGTCCATGCATACTCTAATGGACTTATATGTTTTATTCACAACAAAAATGTTGCAAATCCATTCAGCGTATGGAATTTCTCTAATGAACCCTACTTTAAGCAATTTTTCTAGCTCAGCTTTTACAAGGAAATCCACATGAGGATGCATTTTGTGAAGCTTTTGTTTAATAGGCTTAACTCATGGTACAATTGAGAGGTGATGCATGATCAAATATAGGTCCAACCTTGGCATGTATGAGTAGGTCCATGCAAAGTTAATCATTTTCTCCTTAAAGCATCGAATGAATTGTGTGAGTTCTTCGAATGAAAATTACTATGATATATGGATTATTTGTGGATGCTCACTAGTTCCAATTTTTAATGCATGTATGAGTTCTATCAAAATTGAGGGTCGCCCCTAAAAGTGACTAGGAAATATATCAACTACCTCATCTTTCAGCACCTTAGAGAGGTTTTCATTGTCAGATGCATCTTTTCTTTTTACTATTTTATGTTCTGAGACCACCACAATGTGGTTTTCACCCTCACAATCTATGTTTCTATTATTTTTTGACTAAGGTACTTGATATCCACCTCACTCATGTTCACCTGAGATTCACTGGTGGAAGAAGTAACAGGTTCAATAGAATGGAGGTAACAAGCCAAGGAATAGTTATTGGGAAAGGTGGGGAGGCCAAGTGGTTCATTTTGTTGTGTCCATTCAATTAGCTCAAGATGTATGAGGGATAGGTAATCAGTTGGTTCCAGGGCATTCATGGTATGTTCATCATAACTTGCGACTGGAAAGTCAAGATCTAAGGCGTCATTTTGGAATATCATGTTTAGACCAAAAGGGATCTCATCATTGTTATCAAAATTCATGTCAGGTACATGCGAATCTAGCTAACTCATTAGGTCTAACCCTAGGATGTGGATTCCATTCTCATCTTGTTCTAGTGTCAATTGTATCTATTTGTTGAAGCCATGTCTTAAAAGGAACTATCTCAGTCATGGACCTTGAGGGGAATCTATTGATGTCATTATTTATCTACTATGGATTTCTATCAACGGACATTCTTTCAGACTCTACTTGAATCTCCTAGGTGTTTATCTATGCCTCACTTGTATCCTAAATTGTTAGGTTAGAGAAACTTTGGGTTATTTGTGCTAAATATTATGAATAGTTATCATCTTCTCCAAGATTCTAGTTTTTTGTAGCTCCTTCATTTGAGCTTTCTTTTTGTTCAACAATCGCAATCATAGACCACCCTAAATTCCATGTAGCTGTTGTAGGATGAGGTCTAATGTACCCATGTTTTTCTTGATCAACAGGAGCATTGTGTTGATTGTAAGTAGATGGCCTAGGGGCCATAGGGATGATTTCTATAGGAGGATTGAAGGGGTCTTCATCATTATTTTTTTCTCAAGAATTGGAGCTCTCACCCCCTTTAATATTTGTAACCATGGCATACTTGTGTATTGTATCCACTTCAATATTCATTGTAGCATCTAAGAGTATGTCTCATTCATACTCATGTGAATTAGTCTGGTTGTCATTAGACCTACCTAGGTATTGTGCAAGGGTCATGGGAGGTTCTTCATCCTACCCTTGATTGTTGTTCTCCTATTGTCTTTTAAAATTATCTATAATAAATCTTAAAAACTATTAAATTATATAACTAACTAAATAATATATTTTAAAAAATTCAACCATTACCTCAATCTGACTGAAATTTCTTAAAATAGTCATTAATTAGGAAAATACCTTATAAAAAAATTATTTTTATTAATTCTTGTCTTTTTAGCTTTTATTTTGTAAGTATTTTCAATGTTTTGGTTTTTCATTCTTAGAATTATTTCCATCCTACAACTTCTAATATAGTTGTAAAGGCATCAAAATAAGTGTTAACCAAGTTCATAAAATCTTTTATTGTCTTAAATTCAGATAATCTTAAGCGTCATCATTGTTAAGAATCTAAATTAGAATCCATAGAAATAGAAAGAAACTATACAAAATAATCCCTTAATAGGTATGAAAACAAATAGAAAATTCTGTAACAAATTTTCATTTATAACTAATAAAGAGAGCTGCAAAATTTTCATGCAAATAATACCACTGAAATGTCCAATTTGTAAACAGAGGTAAGCACCCACCTCGCACCAGAAGACAAATATTTTAATCTTAATGCATATAGTAGATTTCACAACAAATTCTAGCCATCCTAAAGGAAGATTCATGTGTTCTTAAAGAGAAATTATTACGAAAGATTAAAGAGAATAGCACCATGATAACTCACCCTTTATTCTTTCCACATGTGGAACCACATTGCGAATCAAATATCTTGCAGCCCAAATGCACTAAGTAGGGTAGACGTTACATTCATATCAGAATTAAGCATACATGTTACGTTGCCAAGTAATATCCATGAAACTAAAGACTTGTTCAAGACTCCTGTTCAACTAAAATAGAAAAATCATGGCACAAAGAAAACGCCAGCACTAGTAGGGGAAAAACACATAGTGGAAGCATAAATAAATTTAGCTACCTCGTGCTGAGAAACTTTGTACCTCATAATACTTCTTAATCTCACTCTAAGAGGGAATTTTTTTCTTAGATTTGATGTAGCTTCCTTTTTTGTTTTTGATTAAGGAAAACAGGTTTTAATGGGGCCCTGAAACCCTTACAAAATTAAAATTTTAACATAGATAAACTGCTAAAAGTATACAACAACAAGATAGCCATAGCAAAAAAACAACAGTCCACCAGCAGACAACAGATAAAAACTAGAAAACAGAGCCAGGGACAGAAACAAAAAACCAGGAGAAGCCCAAAGCCAGGGGAAAGGCCCAGACAAATTCTCTGAGAATCTCCACCGCATGAATCTCAAGCTCAGACGCCTTATCAGCCACCTCCTTGAGGTCAGATAGGTCTTTATCAGTTTCTTGGGTGTCCTTCTTCATAGTGCTAGATCTGGTTCTCTTCCTCGGGCCTTCCTCCGGAGACTTATCTTTTCAACTGTTGGGAGACTCCTCCTTGCTACCCCTGTGTTCCTCAATTTTTCTAATCAACACCTTTATGTTGTCGTTCAAAGCTTTAAGAATGTTGTGACTTTGTTTAGCAATTTTCTGCACGGTTCCCTCCATGCTCTTGACTCTATTCTTTACTTCATTCACTCTGTTTTCCATATCATTCTTCTCGTCAGTAAGCCTGATCTTGTTTCTTCTATCCTCCCTCTCCAGTCTGCCCACCCTGTATTTTAACTCCTAGATTTCATGATAAATCCATTTAGTAGTTCTATAGCTATCAATAACATTATTTTTAGCATTGTTGAGCACATCCATTTGAGGGTTTTCTTTCGTGATGTCGCTCAAAATGACCAGGGCTGGGTCAATAAGGTCCTCCATTTGAATTTTTCCTTCCTTATTCTCCTTAACCAAATTTTTCATCATTTCCCTCTTTAGTCCCATCCTGACAGAGACATTATGGAAATCCCTCCAGACCACACTCTTCTCTTTGTCCATAATCTTGCAAGTGAACTGGTCAGTCCCATAATCATCACAGTCCTACTTATTAACATCCTCTCTCCCTTGATTGTCCTCTTCCTCTCTGCTATCCTTCCCCTCCTCTTGTCTTTCCTCCTCAGTTTCTTCTTCAATGTTCTTCCTCTTATTCTGCCTCCTGAAAGAATTGACAGCAGGAACCTCCTCTCTGTCCGCTGGCATCTTAATTGTAATAGTTCTCTTTCTTTTCTTCTTCTCCTTAATTTCCTCTTCTTCATGGAAAGTATCTTCCTCCTCATCAACACTTCCCCTTCCAAGTCCATCCCCTCTACCTCCTCATCATAATCTCTATTAGAAGAGATCTCAATTCCTTGCTTAGGGTCAAGAATCTCCTTTTTCTCCATTTTCTTTTTTTAAATTTTCTTTTTCCCCTTTTTGGTTTGAGGGGTAGCCTCCTCATCCATGTTCGAATGCATATCTTGGCTTTCCTCAGTATCAAAAGGGATATACTCTTCTTCTCCCGACTCAATCTCTTCATCGAAGCCCTCCTTACCCACTTTCCCCTGCTTAATTTCCTTTCCTATAGTCCTAGCCTTAAAAAACTCATAAATCAGTAGCAAAAGCCTCTCATGGAAAGCAAGGTTACCAATAGGCTTCTCCCTGTAGTCATTAATATTCTCATTGATAGACGAATAAAGGTAAAAAGGAATAGATATCTTAGTCCCAGACCTGAAATGATTAAGAAGCACGAAGTGGTAAGAGTAGATGTGGTCAAATCTCATGTCCAGGGAGATATACTTGATAATCACCCTCAGCACAAACCTCCACAGTGGTTTGATGGACTTCAGCAGGTAGTAGGTGCATTTCTTCACCGGAGCCTTCTTTTCCTCCGCACCTTTGGCAAATTACAACACCCCCTAACCTGAAATGTGCTTGTCTCTATAGAATTTATTCCCAATAATGGGGATGCCTATGACCACAAAAATAACCTCCTCTGTCACCGTAAACTCCACCCCATCAATTTTGACACTCCCCTCATTCCAGTTCTTAACCATAGTTTTAGTAATAGAGGGTTTCCACCCATGAAGCCATTCAATGAAAGAAGTAACATCACCTTTACTCAAAATGTCCCACACCTTAGAGTGTTGCTGCCACTTCTCAGCTTCATCCTCTAGTTCCCTCCTATGTCTTTCCCCCACCATTTTTTCACTCTCTTTGCAAACTATTCTCCTGATAGAAATGTCCTTTGAAGTCTGAATCCAGCAATTGGTATGAATGATATTCTTGATCCTTCTTTTAAACTCATGAAAATTAAACCCGAAAATAGGCCTCAAAGTGCAATGATGACAATTGCTCATGTAATTCATACTTTGGCTTTCGTACTTACACATCATTTTTCAGCACATTTCCCATAAAACATAAACTTTCATTATTATCATTTAATGTTTCCCATTCTGCTTGGGATTCTCTCCCTTTTGATTACATCTTTGATTTCAAGTAGAATATTATGTCCGTCCATCCATATTTTCATCTTCTCTTTCCTAACTGCCCAGTTGACCAGCCTATTAGCCACTTGGTTTGCTTCCCTATATTCATGAGCCATGTAGACTCTGTCAAAGGATTTGAGAATCTAAATGCTCTCATTAATGATATTTGCAATCGTCAAGGTAGGCTCATTTTTCTCATTGAGACAATCTATTATATTCTTTGAGTCTCCTTCCAGCCACAGTTTTCTGACTCCTATATCCCGAGCAAGTTTTATAGTTTGATGGGCCGCAATCACCTCTGCAAAGTGATTAGTTTGCACCCTCAGAGGAACCATAATAGTAGCAATTCCTTTCCCATGATCATTTCTGATGATGCCTCCGACCCCAGCCTGGCCAGGGCTGCCTTTCATAGCCCCATCAAAGTTATCTTTACACCAACCCTCAGGCGGTAGTGTCCATCTACAATCCTCCCTCCTACTTTTTTCATTCTCCTTAGTGATGAGAAGAGGATTACAACCTTTGATGATAGTATAGTTTTCTAATAGAGCATTGAGGCTTTTGTGAAAGACCACCTTAGCATTGGTTTCTTTCTCCCTAAAAATTTGGTTGTTTCACTCCTTCCACACTCCCCAATAGAGATGGGGCAGAGACCAATCCCACAAGCCCTTTCTCACATCCCCAATCACCCCACAATGCCACTATTCAAAGAGATCCCTAATGCTATTGGGAAAAACCCAGGTCAACTTGAAGAAAGCTAGGAAAAAAGACCAAATATCTCTAGTGAAAAGGCAGTGGATGAAGAGGTGGTCAACACTTTCACCATGCTTTTAAGATACGGTTTTGAAGCATTATCCAGAAAAGAAAAAAAAGTTGATTTTGGGGATAAGGCTAGGATACCAAGCTTTGGCCCAGACAAGGACAATATCAATGCTTTGCATGATTTCATAGCTTGAGGCCACAGTGTAGTTTCTGTCCTTAGTTATCCCCCAAATAATAGCATCTTTGTTGAGGGACAGAGGGATTAGCCTAATCTTGTCCATCAGTGGCTTGAGCTCCTAGGATATCTCGGTCAAGTTCACCCAATCATCATTGACCCTATAGTCTCTCACCCTACAATGAAATCTTTCCATGCAAGGTATCACCCATCTATTATACTACTCAATGTTCCATAAAGGCCCAAAGCTAAGCCAGTCATCAAGCTAGAAGTTGATATCTTCTCCATTACCAAGTTTCCATTTCACCTTCTCAGTGGATAACCCTTTAGTTCTTATGATACCATTCCAAATGTTTGAACCCCTTGGGTCATCATCCCTACTGATGAACTACTTGAAATTGGTGTTGGCAGAGTACTTATCCTTCAAAATATCCCTCCACTCCCCTTTGGAGTTAAAGATCCTCCATATCTATTTAGCTTGCAAGGCCCTGTTGAACTGCTTCAAATTCCTAATCCCCAAACCCCCCTGCTTTTTAGGTCTGTAGATAATTTCTCAGGCCACCAGCGGGTACTTCTTATTGCCTTCAGGACTAGCCCATATAAAATTCCTCTGAATAGACTCCAAAGTATCAGCCACTTTGGAAGGAATAGAGAAAAGGCTTAAGGCATAAGTTGGCAGATTCTACAAAGTAGATTTGATTAGAAGAACTTTACCAACCTGACTCAGAATAATACCCTTCCAGCCAGCTAGTTTTCTATTGAACCTATCAATGAGGTTGTCCCCAAAGAGATTAGGAGGTTTGGCCCCCATAGGGAGTCCCAAATAAGTAGAAGGGAGAGAGCCAATACCACAGCCCAAGATACCAACAATTTTCCTCTTTCTACCCTTAGGGGTATTGACAAAGAAGACCGAGCTCTTGCTCCAGTTAATGAGTTGGCCCGTGGCATTATTGTAAGTATTGAGAATGGACTTCACATTTTTGGCTTCTTTCACTGAAGCTTCTCCTCCTAAGATGGTGTCATCCAAAAATTGCTAATGAGAGAAGATGAGGGGTCCTGAAGAGGGTTTTAACCCGGTTATATCTCCTCTGCTTCTTTTATCATGAATAAGTCTTCCCAGGCACTCTACAAGAATAATAAAGAGGATCAAGGAAAGGGGATCCCCTTGCCTAAGCCCTCTAGAGGATTTGAAAAAATTAGTGGGAGACCCATTGACCAACACCGCAAAAGTGGGGGTGGAGATCAGTTGAGATATAATCTTTCTAGTTTTGTCATTGAAGCCAAAAGCTTCAAGAACTTTATCTAAGAACAGCCAGTCCACCCTGTCATAGGCCTTTGAAAAATTAAGTTTGAGCAGGAAACCATCCTTTTTACCTTCCTCTAAAGAGTGAATAACCTCATGCACATCAATGATAGAATCAAGGATTTGTCTACCCAAGACAAACCTCATTTGTTGAGGATCAATAATCCTCGAAAGGATTCTGATTATTCTATTGGTTAAAACTTTAGAAAAAATCTTGTAAAAAGAGTTGCAGAGACTAATAGATCTAAAATTATCAAAAGAGTCCGCACCTGTGACTTTGGAAATCAAAACAAGGAAGGTAGCATTGATTTCTTTAAGCAAGCACTTTGCACCAAAAAATTCCTGAACTGCTTTGACCAGGTCATCTTTTAAAATTTCCCAATACATCTGGAAGAAAAAAGTAGGGAAGCCATCAGGGCCAGGAGCTTTCTTAGTAGGCAGGGAAAAGACAGCCTCCTTTATTTCATTTATTTCTGGAATAGCCACAAGGGACCTGTTCTGGCTAGCATTAATCACACTAGGAATGGTCTTGAGAATATCCACCTGATCTGCTTCTCCCAGGTTGGTCTCTTTGGTAAGAATATCAGAGAAAAACCTAATATCTTCCTTAGCAATCTCTTTACCTTCCTCAAAAGAAACATCCCCCTTTTTTATAACACTAATTATGTTGGCAGCCCTGTGTCTCATAGTAGAGAGGTGGAAGAATCTAGAGTTTTTGTCCCCTTCCTTTAACCACACCGATCTAGATCTTTGCCTCCAAAACATTTCCTCTTTTCCCACTATGTTGTGAAGATCAACAAGAATAGTCTTTTCTACATTCAGCCTATTCTCATCATATCCCATGTTCTGAATTTCCTCCTGCACCTCAGCGAGATCCACCATAATCCTTTCTTTGGACTGAAAGATGTTCCCAAAATCCATTTTATTCCACTTTCTGATCTCCATTTTAATGTTTTTGAGTTTTTTAGCCACCTTATACATAGTTGTGCCTTCCACATCAATGCCCCACCATTCCCTAATTTTATTAGAAATACCAGGATGAGCATACCACATCTTCTCAAATCTGAAAGGGAAAGCCTTTTTCCTATTGCAAAGCTCAATGGTGAGAGCAATAGGGGAGTGATCCAAGCCAAGTCTCACCAAAGAGGAAAGTTTACAATGGTAATGGTTCATCCAATCCATAGTGATAAGAGCTCTATCCAACCTAACTTGAATGCAATCTGACCCTATTCTTCTGTTAGACCAGGTAAACTTTCCACCTCCTAAATCAACATCCATGAGAGCCAAGTCGTTGATCAAATCAGCCAAATGTTGTCTTCTTTCCAAGTCTAGTGGGAGCCCACCAGACTTCTCGGTGACCAAAAGGGGGGTATTGAAGTCTCCCATAATAATTCCCTTAGAGTCACCCAAATTGGACATCAAATTACTAATTTTATTCCAGAAGTTCTTTTTACCATTTTTAGTGTTAGGGGCGTAGATATTCATAACGAACTAGCTTTCCTAATCCTTGATATTATTGAAATGAATAAGAAAAATGTTACCTTCATCAAAAATGATATTCACCTTTAAGTTGTCCTTCCATATCACTAACAGCACTCCAAAAGCTCCTGCAGAATCAGAGGTCATTGTCTTCATCCTTTTACTGAAAAAAATGCTTTCAATCTTCTCCTTCTTCATTTTCATTTCCTAAATCAAAAAAATTTATGGCCTATGATCTCTAATCATATTCCTAACAATTTCCTGCTTATGGATTCCATTGAGTCCATGAATGTTCCAAGATATGATCTTCATAATTTCTTTTGGGGGTATGTTTCCTTGGATGGTTTTATGGGTTCCATCCGCTATGTTTCTTCTTGTTTCTTCCTTTTTGATTTGATGCTTGCTCCACCTACCTAGGGTGCTTGATTTACTTCTTATGTCGGTGTTAGCCCTGCTTCTTGTAGCAACCGAAGACACTGGTGATGGGTCCCTATTGTTCTTCTTTTTCTTTACAGATAGCCAAGGACCCACATTATCATCTTTGCAGCTCTCAAACAGAGCCTCCATTCTAGAAATTTTCCCTGGAGAAGAGGAAGAAACCAACTCAAGTATTCTGTTAATCTTTCTTGGAGATACACATGAGCCTTTGCTTAATTTTGATTCCTATGAGAAATAAGGTCCCTAGACCTCCACAATTCCCCCAATCTCCTAGGTGTCAGGCACAAAGGAATCCTCTTTGACTTCCTCCACTATGAACTCCCCTTCCTTAGGGAGAGTCCTGCCAACTTTATCCTCCTCCCCAACAACATTTTCTAGAATAATAGGGTCATCTTCACCACTTTCCTTTTCTCTATTTCCACTATCTGTCTAGGTCTTAAGCTACTCCCTGTTCTCAATGCTATTCTCTCCTTCCAAACACTGGTGTTTAGGAAGGTTCCCCGTTATATCCTTGGGTCTCTCCCCTTGAGGTTCCCCCTCTAGGATATTACCATTAGGGACTTTCTCCTTCCACACCTTCCTGGGTCCTTCAACTTGATTCAGTCCTTTTTGCTATTTCTAGGTCTCTTTTCCTTTCCCTTTCTTGATTTGGGCCTTGCAAGCTTTTTCCTTCTCTATGAAGATAGGGCACATTTTGGCCTTGTGTCCCACCTTTTTACAGTGAAAATAGGCAAAAGGCACATTTTCATAGTCTATCTACTACACACACCTTCCCAATCTAGATTGAAACTCAATCACTTATGGCTTGTCTTGGCCTTCAACAACCCCTACGCATAGTCTGGCATAAGTGATTCTTTTCTTGGCTGCCGTAACAGGATCAATAAATACCAGCTCCCCAAAAGAGTTGGCAATGCCATCAAAAACATCTTCATGCCAGTATTCCAAGGGAAGCTCTGGAAGCCTTATCCAGACCGAGGCCTAGGTCAAGAAGTCATTATTTAGATCCAGGTTAGAGGTCCATTTCTAGAGGATAAGAGTGGATTTCCCCATCAACCAGTTTCTCGCACAAAGAATCTTAGAGTAATCTTCAAGGCAAGAAAATTCAAAAGACATAAAGCCTTTGGCCATAGCCGTAACCTCGACCTATCCTTTTAAATCCCACTTTTTCTTAGCAAAGATTCTGACCAAATCTATATTCAGCCTAGGGCCTATGAACTTTCCAACCAGTGTAGCAGCCATACTCAGAATATTATGATCAATAAGCTCAGAATGCACTTCTAAAGCAAAATTTCCCTTCTCTTTGTTAGAGATGTTTTTTATCTTAGGGAAAGAGGATTTACCCGATGGTTTGACTCCAAATAGGTTGGTCCAATGACCCAAAGGGCCTCGGGCTTCTCCAGAAGAACTTTTTTTTGGAGCATTACCCTCTTTTTCACCTGGATCTAGCTGTAAAGCCAGTGGGTCCCCTTCATCTATCACATCCTCCTTTCCATTGTCCTTACCTTGAATCAGGCCCGCAGCCTGATCAACCTGTCCCTTCTCTGCATGTTTCCCACTGGAAGTCCCATTCAAAAAATTTCCCTCCACTCGCACTCGCCATTTCCTTTGTTGTTGATACTTAAAAAAATTAGGATTTCCATAAGCTCAAGGAAAAATATGGATAAGATAAGGGAAAAACAAGGTAAGTTGTTATATCTGATTTGGGAATCTTTTTCTAATTTCCAACAAAAAAATATGGGAAGAAACTGAACTATTTTTCATAGCTAGAAAAGAAAAACTATCTAACGTGAGAGTTGACAACCATCTAGCAGAAGAAAGTCATTTCTAGGAGTAAAACTCCTATACAAAGTCTATCGGCTTAAAAAAAGTACTCCCTAGGTCTAGGCCTGTAATTTGATGATTTTTATGACAATTTGGTCATTTCAATGCCTTTCATTTGATATTTTAAGAAAAATATTAATTGTCCAACAAATATATAAAAATGAATGTAAAATTATAAAATAATGATAAATTAGTGATATATGTAAAAATCAACTAAATAAGTTTCCAAATTCTTAGCAAATATTATTCAATATATCTTATTTACAATTCTTTTCTATTTTAGAAAGATTCTAAATATATAATAAATATTATAGAACAATAATCTGTTGGAGTAAATAGTCTTACTATTTACTCATTACTTAAGTTTACTTAGGTCAATATATTTATTAGGTAGATGGATATCATTGAGTCCTATTTGGACTCTAACTCATCTAAGTGGATATTGTAGAGTTCTATCAGAACTCTACTTCCTCAAGGTTGAGACACTTGTCTCAACCTTGTCCACTCTACCTATATGCTCTTGCCTATTAAAGTAGAGCCTCTGTACCTTTGTAGACACCTCAATACCTCAATATCTCATTACTTCATTGCACTACAACTCTTGTGTTGATTGTCTCTCTTTGTTCTGGAGGATGTCTGTAGACTAGCTCTTGGGTATAGGATAACCTATCCTAACATGGTATCAGAGCAGTAGTCTTACAACTCTTTCTAGTTTAGAGATTTTTCATTATTTTCTTGAGTTTTGTTTTGTTTTGAGGTCTTATTTTTATGTTATGTAGTACACCAGTGTTGTTGATCATCTCAATATTATCTTGATGATCAACATTGTGTATTTCTAATCTATGTTTTGATCATGGCATGTACCTTTAGTCTCTGTATCTGGATCTAAAGAGCACATATGATCAAACTTCCTTGGTTGTTAATCATGCACTCTAGTTGAAGCCAGTGGGAGGGGATTCCAGTTCAATACATATGGTGTGTAGACAAGTGTGTGTGGGACTCATTTGAACCATGGTGTCACCTTGGTTGGCTATATCATGCATATCAGAGGCATAGAAGAGGGATCATGTGTGTCGATTCAGACCTTAAGTCTCCATAATAACTAGGTGTTGGTTATAATGCTTATTCTTATAGCCTGTTTCTCCCAATTTTACCTTGAGCTAATCTTCATGGCAATGATGCACGCTTAGATCCTCAATAGTAGTTTCTCCGGCCTTCATTCTACTTGGTGCTCCATAGTAACCACTGATCATGGCATAGTAAATGCAAAAATAAATGGCCCAGATATGGAGCTTAGCGGCTACGGTGGCAGCCCATTGCTGGGAAGCATGTTCCTTAGGCTATAGGAATTGAAGGCCACATTGGGACATTTGGATCCCTTAGCATACTGAGAAAATATGGTGGAGGAGTCAAACCATCTATGGCAACTCAAATCTATAGTAATTTTTCCAAATCTATTTTGTTAGTCACATGTCTGGATTGGAATGACTAAAGGCAAGATCTTATCATTGGCTATCATTTTTGGTAGTCTGCATGTCAATTTCCTATGTTGGCTAGCTGATTCATTCATTGGATGATCCACAACATATTTTTGCTCATAGATTGACTCATGTTTATAGATGTTGAAATGTTGGATCTCAACTTGCATTTTTTCAAGCGTTTCCTTGATTCATGAGGATCCCCCTATTTGTGTTTTTATGGGCTCTCTACACTTTCTAGAGTTGCGTAGAGAGGTATTTTGTCACATTTTCATGTTTTGAAGATCTAGTCAAGCATTTTCATGGTTAGTGCATCTCAATGGTCTACCAATACCTCAAACACCATGCTAAGCCTTCTTCTTGATCTATGGTGAATTATTTAGCCCTCAATGTAGCCTCTGAAGACATCAACAGCTTGTATGTAGCAGACATTTAAAAAAAATTATTGGGTGGCTTGTTTCTCGGTCCATGCGCCTTGTTTGAATGATGATCTCTTCCCCCTTGAGATGATAGTCCAAACTGGTGGATGGAGGCAGATTCCAAATGCTTGGAAACCTCAAGCGAATTCCATGTCTAGAACATCAACAATTGCGTGGTAGGCACACAGCTTATTGTGTGCATCAAAGAGGTCAACATCCTCAAGCAGCAGTTTCTTTACTCCTGGGCTCTACCATCCATTAGTCGGTGCTTTGTGAGAGGCTTCTAGCGCACTCCAAGTGCTAACTCTCAATAGATTTGTAGGGTGGTCACAAATACACTCAGCAATTCAATATTAGCTTGAGCTTTCCTTTATGCATTGATTAAGGGATGTTATCGGTCTTCTATGTGAGGCATCATATGTCTATTATTGATTGGCTAGTTTTATCATTCTTTGCAGCTCGTTCTTCTTGATTATGGATACATGTACACTTTATCACACATACATACACGTACGCTTTATCACACATTAGGACCCCTAGGAAGTTCCCATGACCCCATTCGACACATTATAACCCTCAAGTGTGTCCTAAGGGGTCCTATGACCCATTAGGACACACTTGAGCATTCCATGTGTCAAAAGGGGTCATGCGGACTTCCTAGGGGTCCTAACGCATGATACTAGGACCCCTAGGAAGTCCTCATGAGCCCTTTTGACACATTAGAACCCTCAAGTGTGTCCTAAGGGGTCGTAGGACCCCTTAGGACACACTTGAGGGTTCTAATGTGTTGAAAGGGGTCATAAGGACTTCCTAGGGGTCCTAGTATGCCTTATCACATGTTAGGACCCCTATGAAGTCCACATGACTCCTTTCAACAAATTAGAATGCTCAAATGTGTCCTAAGGGGTCCTACGACCCCTTAGGACACACTTGAGCATTCAAATGTGTCGAAAGGGGTCCTGAGGACTTACTAGGGTTCCTAGTATGCCTTATCATGCGTTAGGACCCCTAGGAAGTCCCCATGACCCCTTTCAACACATTAGAATGCTCAAGTGTGTCCTAAGGGGTCCTATGACCCCTTAGGACACACTTAAGCATTCAAATGTTTTGAAAGGGGTCATGAGGACTTCCTAGGGGTCCTAGTATGCCTTATCATGTGTTAGGACCCCTAATAATTCCTCATGACCCCTTTCGACACATTAGAACTCTCAAGTATGTCCTAAGGGGTCCTACTACCCCTTAGGACACACTTGAGCCTTCAAATGTGTTGAAAGGGGTAATGAGGACTTTCTAGGGGTCCTAGTATGCCTTATCACATGTTAGGACCCCTAGGAAGTCCCCATGACCTGTTTCAACACATTTGAATGCTCAAGTATTTCCTAAGGGGTCCTGCGACTCTTTAGGACACACTTGAGCATTCCAATGTGTCGAAAGGGGTCATGAGGACTTCCTAGGGGTCCTAATATGTCTTATCACATGTTAGGACCCCTAGGAAGTCCTCATGACCCCATTCGACACATGAGGATGCTCAAGCATGTCCTAAGGGGTCCTAGGACCCCTTAGGACACACTTGAGCATTCAAATGTGTCGAAAGGGGTCATGAGGACTTCCTAGGGGTCCTAGTCAAATGAAGTCCCCATGACCCCTTTCGACAGATTAGAACGCTCAAGTGTGTGCTAAGGGGTCCTACGACCCCTTAGGACACACTTGAGCATTCCAATGTGTTAAAAGGGGTCATGAGGACTTCTTAGGGGTCCTAGTACACCTTATCACACGTTAGGACCCCTAGGAAGTCCCCATGACCCCTTTCGACACCTTAGAACCCTCTCGTGTCTCTCATCTCTTTCTCTCTCCTCTCTCCTCTCTCTCTCTCATCTCTCTCTCTCTCTCTCTCTCTCTCTCTCTCTCTCTCTCTCTCTCTCTCTCTCTAGGTGAGAGAGAGAAAGAGAGAAGAGAGAAAGGTGAGTGAGATCTCTATCTTTCTCTGTCTCTAGGTTAGAGAGAGAGAGAGAGGAGAGAGGAGAGAAAGAGAGGAGAGAGGAGAGTGAGAGTGAGAAAGAGAAAGAGTAAGATATCGGAATCCAATTCTTTTCATTGGTGTTTAAAAAAAACAAGATTCTCTAGGTCCCTCCAGAGAGTCACGTGTTTTGCTTGAATTACGAGATTTGAGTTGCAGCGAGAAGACAAAAAACCACTTTTTGGGGTGATTTTCTCTATTATCAAAGGTATTTCATCTTTTTTGGGGGTGATTTTCTCGATTACCAAGGGTATTTCATCTTTTTGGGGGTGATTTTCTATATTAGCAAAGGTATTTCATCTTTTTGTGGGGTGATTTTCTCGATTACCAAAGGTATTTCATCTTTTTTGGAGGAGATTTTCTCTATTACCAAAGGTATTTGCATCTACTTTTTGGTCTAACTATGGGGAGTAGTAGTCGTCGAAAGCACAAACGGAAGAGGAAACTCAAAAATGAAGATGTTGAAGTGTATAGAGAAATGGATAGGGTTGCCCATCGAAATAAGAGACAAGGAATGTTAAATATGAATGAAGATGTCGGCATAGACCCACCTTTGAATGTGGTTTCAAGTGAAGAACATGAATTTGAAGATGAAAATGTAGGTTTTCAAAATGAAAATTTAGGTTTCGAAGATGAAAATGTAGGTTTTGAAAATGAACATGTAGATGTGGCCAATGGAAGTGTGGGCATTACCAATGACAATCCACCGATTGAATATGAAGGAATTGACAATGATAATGGTGCAGAAGAACCAAATCAATGTTACACATCTCCAAATTATATGAGAAATGAAGTCCCTTCGGAGGAAGAAAGACAAACTTCAAAATTGAGACCTTCAAGAAGAACTAAATGGTTACTTGAAATTGATGAGAACATAATGAGCAATTTCAATGGCAAGAGATCAGAAAGAACCGTTCGGTTGTGGGTTTCAAAACTTTTTGATCAATTTTTTAGGCACAAGACATTGGTTGAGCAATGTCAAATATTTGTGCATTTGTTAAAGATGCATAAGATGAGACGTATACTAGTCAAATTGAAAATTAGTGTGAACAAGAAAAAGGAGTGGAATGCTATTATTGTGAGAAATCTTTTTAGTGCTCTCAATTCCATTGGGAAGACTACCAAGGAAAAAGATAAGAGAGCCACTAGGAGGGTTATTACAACCTCTTTGGTAAGTCATCATTTGAGAAAGGCTCGTTTGATGAGACAAACTTGTGTTGACTTGAATCTAAATCATAAAACTTTGGATAGAGCACTTGCAAGAAGAGAAAGACTTGATGATCCTCTTCAAAATGATACATGGACTTATGGTGGGAGACTTTCATGTTATGATAAGAAGCTTACCGATGCTGTGAAGGATCAAATTCAACTATTTTGGAAATCTAACTCAAGAGTGTCACCAAATGTGAAGGATGTCTTGAAGTTGAGAGTTGGCATTCCAGACCACACCTCGCATCCCAAACATTATTTGGCGGTGAGTCAAACAATGTTGTTCAAAAAAATTTGTGAGACACATCCAACATTGCAAATATCACAAAGAGCTTTTGAAGCCCTGAAGCCTTTTTTTTGTGTGCCTCTTAAGATTCAAAATACTTGTTGCAAATATCATGTCGAGTTTTCAATGCACCATGAATTGTTATGATCCATTCATTCTACTTTTCATAGTAGTGAAATGTTGGAGGAGTGTGGTGCAAGTGCTCTACCAAAATCATCAAGAGACTTGCTAGATCATTTTTTATGTCCTAGAGATGATGGATGTTTCTTTTATAGAAAAGATTGCTTAAATGACAAGTGCTCAGAGTGTGGTGGGCTAGTGAAGTTTGTTGAATATTTTCATGAGGGCTGCAAACACGATTTTGGAAAGACAATTGTCCACAAAAAGGTATATGAAACCATTAAGGACACTTCAAGATAATTAAGGTCATAGGTCTTAGTGGTTAGATCAACAATTCAAGATGTGTAAGGACACTTTCCCGATTGGCACTATTATATCGGTTGTTGAATTTGCAGAGAACTATACATTGCAGCCCCAAAACGAGTTGCAAGCTCAATATTACAATTATATTCAGGTTTTTATTTTTGTGCACATAACATATAGACATTCCCTTGATAGTACAGAAGATGACCGGAAGATAATCAAAGAGTACCATTTTTATATGAGCAATGATAGATCGCACTCATATGAGTTTGTCCAACATTGCTTTGAGAATTATTTTGAGTGGGTACAGGAAAATAATATTGCTATGGATAGACATCTCATTTGGTCAGATAATTGCACAAGTCAATTAAAAAATGCTTGTATGTTTTATTGGTTATGTAGAGTGCATGTAGAGAGAGGTGTACCTCATATTTGGAGTTTTTTGAGGCCGATCATGGAAAAGGGGCGCATGATCGAGCATGTGCATGCGTAAAGAGAGCTCTAGTTAAGGAGCAACTGAGGATTTTAGCTGTAGAACTCATTGATGCCCGTTCTATTGTTGATTGGTGTACTTCAACATTGTCATAGGGGGGGGCTCTTAATTCAATGATGTGCAGATTCTTTTGGTTGGTTGATTTGGGCACAATAGGAGATAGGTTGGATTGTCAAACTTTGAAAGATTCTTCAAAAATGCATTCATTTTGAAGCTCAGATGCTAGTACATGGACAATTTGGACACGAGATTTGGCTTTTTATTGTTCGAGTTGTCTTCAGTGTGATTGGGATTAGTGTGAGTCAAGTGAGTGGGTTGATACATGGGTTCCACATTATCTTACTCCTTTATCTCTCACGGTCTCTGTAATAAATGATGTCATGGATTGTTCACTTGACTACGACCATCTTTCAGATCTTCTACAACCAGGACATGTTTTTGCATTGGTTGCACCAAAAGGGAATGATGAGAGATCAGATTACTGCTTAGCACGTTGTGTACGAGGAAAGCAAAAACTTGCACAACTAACGACAGATGATGATATGCTCACATATCCAACAGGATCACATGTTGTTGCAGGAACATGGTTGCACACATATATGATTAGAAATAATGGCATTCCTGCGTTTGAAGACTATGAGAAGCACAAAACCATTCTCATGTATTCACACCTTGTTATAGCAACCAATGTTAAGTTGTTGAAACATCAAGGAAAACCAAAGACAAAGGAACTTTGGACTATTAGTAATATTGATCATGAAGCAATACTGAATACTCTCAAGCAAAGAGATGACCCTTCAGGCACACTTCAATAGGTAAGTTCAACTCAAGTTAAAATATAGTTCTATAATTTGCATATTTAGATGCCAAAAGGGAACTTCTTATAGTCTCTATTAACTTTTCTTCTGCCTTCTGAATGCAGGGATTGGAGTGGAAAGGACACTTATTTTTTATATATAGTTGTGTAATTTGCATATTTAGATGTCAAATTTTGTATATAAAACCAAAAATTGAATGTAATGTGCATAGTTAGATGCCAAATTTTGTATATAAAAACAACAATCGAATGTAATGTGCATATTTAGATGCCAAATTTTGTGTATAAAAACAACAATCAAATGTAATGTGCATATTTAGATGCCAAATTTTGTATCTAAAAAATTAGATGCAAAATTGGAAATATAAAAGAGCCCATGGGGTTGATTTGCAAATATTAAAAGCTCACATTTGTATTGTCGTAATGCCATGTAAAGCGCAAAAAATGTGTTTCCTTACTATGAATGTTGTATCCTTATATAATTTGTATTGTCTTAATTTTGTATCCCTACATTTCTATTGTCTTAATTCCATTACATTTGTATCATCAAATGATGTAATAGTTGGAGTCATTAAGTCAAAATTGGTCAAATGTGTCCAAAGTAAAATGATGATTCCCTGGTGAAGGGATAGTGTTCAAGGTTTGCATCCTGGCACCAAATGAACTGGACCATTATCTCTGATTGGGTGGTTAAACGCTAGGCACAACCCCATTTCGACCATTGAGTCAGCAGAACGTTCCGGACCACACCGGACTAAAGTGTCCCCAAGGTGCACTAAGCATGATTGGGCATAGAAATTTTGAGGCTCGTAACTCGAACCCTGTGAGAGGTATCAAAGATCTATGAGATGGTACAGGATGACATTTCTAAGGCCTACAATAACCTCTCTCTATTCTGGGAGATTCAAATTTATTTGAATTTGGCACGCGAGTCTCGCTCGATGCCAAAACTTGCAGTGAGGGTCAGTTGAAAGTTGCACCAATGGATTAATTCCAAACCATTCATCTCTACACTAAATGGACTACGCCATTACCTTTGGTTGGGTGGTTAAACACTAGGCACAACCCTGTTTCAACCACTGAGTCAGCAAAACGTTCCGGACCACACTGAACCAAAGTGTCCCCAAGGTGCACTAAGCACGATTGGGCTGCGAACTTTTGAGGCTCATAACTCAAACCCCATGAGAGGTATCAGAGATCCATGAGATGCTACAGGATGATGTTTCCAAAGCCTACAATAACCTCTCTCCATTCTGGGAGATTCGAATTTGTTTGAATTTGGCACGTGAGTCTCGCTCAATGCCAAAACTTGCAGTGAGGGTCATAAATTGTACACAAGAGTACATACACACAAGCATATTTACATACTAACAATAAATAAATGAACACACAATTAACAAATTGGATTGAATATCAAGTTTCATATATATATATCAAAATGAACAATAATTTTGTCCTCATGATTATATGTTGACATATCTAGATACAATGTGGCATACGCCATCTCAAAATATGTCATATGACATCTCAAAATAAGAAGTTCAACTACAAATATTTATAGGACATCCTATTCTACTAGTGGATCATCAAAATGAAGCCTCTTTGAAGTACTCTTTGGCTCTAATGGATCCTACATTCAAACACTAAAGTGAAACCCCAAGTTAGATTAAAATTCAAAATCATAGTCAACAATAATAAATAAAATTTAAACTAAAATTGAACTCTCATATACCTCTCCTCTCTGTCTCCTCCCGCGAGTAGTAGACCTAATATATGTCCTTATAGGTAGCACAGGAATAGTGCCACCAATGACGACTCCCACCTGTATATGTTTACAAACATGAGATTGATCTACGAGTTATACTATTTAATGTTAAAAACTTGGTAGCAAATATATGTTTACAAAATAACTGAATTAACATTAAAACTTACCTATGTTGACCTTTCTTCAAGGATTGTTGGTTGAGTCATCAGCGATACAAACCCTTGTCGTTCTAGCTCCCTCAAACTAGGAGTGACCTACAAAAGTCAAACAGATACTTCATATTATCATAACTTGACCATATTATATATACTTGATAGAAAAATGCACACAAATAACTTTAGAAATGTATGTACCATGGGGCTATCACTTCGAATGGATATTCCTGTGACTCTATTGTGACGATAGGGTCTCACAACATCATCACATGCCACTCTCTGTCAAATAAACCATGTAAATTAAAAATGAGTACACACAATTGACAAGTATACATGTATGCATAAACAAACTAAATTACTTAATTACCTTTCCTTTATCAACCGTTGAGACCTGCACCCCCTCACATTGCCCCCCGGTGGCAACTAGTGACACCTACATCAGTATGTAAAAGATGATCATAAAAATTAGAAAACAATGTACATATACTATTATCATAATTTAAAAGGAAACCAATGAGTACATTTAAACATATGTACCGTGGAAGAGTCAAGACCAAATGATATGGCCAAAGTGTGAACCCCTCCACCTTTGCCATCTCCTCCTATGTCATCATCTAAACATAAATGTAACACATAAAAAGACATAAGTGGGAAATTATTATAAGGAAATTCTACTAAAAATATGAACAATAAAATTTAAAAACACTGTAAAAAGTGAACGGTTTACCCTTACCGTAACAGTGGGAGTCCATGGCACTATAGGCTCCTTATGCACATCTCCATGAGCTGCTTCAAGTGCCTGTAGTGTGTTGTGTAGAGTCATCCCCATCGAAGCTGAAACTATATGTATCACTATCAGTCAGGGGACCAAGACAAATATTCTTGCATATAACGCAAGTGTGGGCCACACAAACATGTGAGATCGTGGAAGTGCTAGAAGCATCAAGACAAGGAGGCAAAAATGTTGTGCTCTGCGTAACCAGCAGATCACTCAATGCACGAATGGCTTGAATAGTCTGTGAGCCGGCCTCAACAATAATGTCTGGATCTTGCACTATGGGAGGTGGTGAAATATCGAGAGGGGGGACATATGTGCGGGATTTCACCCATTGTGACGATGGCCTGTCTTGCAGAGCACCTAAACCTACACCCTGGTTCTGTCTCATACTCCAATAATCCACCTTGTGATTGAGCACAATTCAGCATACAATTTTCTAAGAAAATAAAATGGGACATCCAAATTGTTGTGAGGTGGTATATCAAAACCATCCACCAACGGTCCCCAAAAGTTGTCACGTATTGCACTATTTGTGCACCATTTAATTGACAACTTGGTTTTTTTAGGGTCTACTTTTAGACCAGTTTTAGGATCCACAAAAAGATTATCTATGTCATGTTTTGTTATATTAGGTTCATGACTTCATCATAATCAAGCCCATCCTCAAATTGGACGTGCATGGAATCGCGCCAAAGAAGTACAGCATTATGTTGCTCTGTTAGTTTCTCCATGTTTTCAATTATTGTGTTCAATGTCGTAAACATGGGTGCAATGTGGGGATATTGGCATATGTGGTTTCCAATCCTCTAAGTTCATTTAGATTATCTCCTATTAGATCATCTAAACGATGAGGGTTTGTGATAGGTACGTCTTCTGGAGGTGGGGGATTGTTGGAGGTGGGTCTGGATTGTTTGTGGGATCATTACAAGGGTTTTTTGATTCCATGTCTAATAGCAATGAAAAAAAAATAGATAATTACAATGAATTTTAAAAAATAATACAAAAAATCATTGCTACCCTAATTTTTATATAAAAAACTATGTATTTATTATTTAAAAATAACAAAAAAAAATTAAAACAATAAAAAATAGAAGCTAAACTACCCGGGCAATTTGGGAAAAATTTGGATAGGGGATATGGGACCAGATATCCGAAACCTAGCTGCGTTCAACATTTTTGCAATGAAAAAATGTTGAATGCGGCTGGGTACAGTGATTTATATTCACTAGAAAATATCGAATATTCGATAATATTGGATATCTGATAATGCCTTCAGGTTTGGCTTTTGGTTTGGCCAGGTGTACTGACACCCAGGCCTACCAAAAGTCAACAAATCTATTTGTGCACTTTTGGACGAGTGAAAATAAGTTTTTTTCACATCGCCACTTTTTGGCATACCATGATCCTGCACATACCCAATAGAGATATGTTCTCCTCTTGTCTCTTGACTGGGGGGCAAGAGATATTTCTTCCATTTTTCTAGATCCATTATGCTCTTAGCATGTATTTTGTTTTGAGCTTAATTGGTTATTCTTTCTATATTTTATCCCTATGGTTTGTATTATGATATCTTTCCTTTGCTCATAATCATCCATAGCTCTCTTCTAGCATTCATGATATCTTTTCTAAAGACATTTTTTTGAAAATATATCTCTTTGCTATGGCATATCTTGGTATATCCCTTGTTTTCATCCCTGGGGGGAAAGGTTTTCCCTTCTTTCTCTTTGTCTAGGGATCTACTTTCCCTTAGCTTAGTGGCATTTGTTTATTCCACAACATTATTTCCTTATACTAACTGATGTTTTGCTTGGATATCATTTTATGTGAGAGGTTGTTGTCCTAGGTCATCAAATCTTCTTTACTTTGAAAATTATGTTCTTTATAAACTCTTTCCCTTGCTTTGGGGTTAGAGTTTTTCTTCCTTCGTACCAAGATTCCTCTTCCTCTTGATCGCAGGGGGCTTGATGATTGAATCTTTGATCCCTCTTTTCTTTTCTTTGAAAGATGATATTTTATCCAAAGCACTCCTCTGCGGTGGGGGTCTTGTTGATAAGATCTCTTTCTCTTTGAGATCCTTTTTCCATAAGTGACATATCCTTTTTCATGATTATCTATGCTCTTTGATGTAAGGATCAATACTCTTTTCTAAGAATATAGTGTACATTATTGTTACAAGATATCTCCTTACTTGTGAAGTAGGTATCCTCCTTCTCTTCCTTATCATATCTATTAGGTAGCCATGATAAGGAGAGGGGAATATATAGGGTCTTCTTATAGTATAATTTACATTTTAAACATGTTAAATCCTCGAAAGGTAACACACATAAGTTTCTAAATCTTGAAGAGACACACATTTTCATTTTTATTTTTGCTAAATCCTCGGAAGGTAACACACATAAGTTGCTAAATCTGAAGAGACACGCATTTTCATTTTTATTTTTGCTAAATCCTCGCAAGGTACCGCACATAAGTTGCTAAATCTTGAAGAAGACACACCATTTTCAATTTAAAATATGCAAATCCTTGAAAGGTAACGCACATAAGTTTCTAAATCCTGAAGAAGACACGCATTTTCAATTCAAATATGCTAAATCCTCAGAAGGTAACAAACATAAGTTGCTAAATCCTGAAGAGACACACATTTTATATTCCATAGTGATACAAGAATGTGGATCTATGGGTATTCCAAAAGCCATCAGAAGATGCATTACAACTACAAAGCACATTTTATGGGTGAACTATCAGGTTTGGCTACCTGTTGGGCTCTCCCTCCTTGGGCGATTCACGGTAAGGTGGGCATCTATTGGGTGAGGTAATCACACCCTCTTCTCTCTTTTTTTCTAGTGATGTGTCTCTTATTGTAATCTTGGGGTTGACAAAGACTTGAGTCCCTGGGGGCTTGAGAATGCTTTGTCCCTCTGATTTCAATAAGATTTTCTTTTTCTTTGTGATCTCCTTTACCAAGAGTTTGCAACGAGGTCCATACTCTTACTAAAGTGGGGGCTAAATGTATCATCGAAAAATGGAAGAACTTCCATTTAGGACTGGTTTATCCCTCCGAGTAAGTGGTTTGGGGTCATGTAAAACACCTTGAATGGGTCTTTGACTTGGATATGGTTTCTTCCCCTATCCTGCCTTGTTTTCCACTTCTTTCCTACCTATTTTTGGTATCTTGCTTTGAGATTTTGAGGTTCTTAACCTCAGGGTTAGGGTCAACCTTCTGGGTCAAGGTTGACCTCACCCTTGACCTAGTTCAAGGTCGACCTTGACCCTGACCCAAGGTCTAAATTTTGAATTCCAAAGATTTTCAGATGTCGGGGTTTGGAAAGAATTCTTTCCTACTTCCAGGTCGGCTACATCGGGCATCAAAATGGTGACTCTTAAAAGACATTTAATATAGGTCCTCTTCTAAGGGTATGAGCCTAATGAGAATTTATTTCTCATATGTCGACCTCTCTAGAAGTTGGTGTCCTAGACTAGTATATGAGGAAGCCTTCTCCTCTCATTTTAGGAGGAAAAGAGAAGGAAATAAAAGGGAGGATCATCTATGCATAATTTATCAAAGTGAGCATTCAAGCATCAAGATTCAATTTATCAAGGAGATCCATTTGTAGCCCTTGAGGATTCAAGCTCCATGGAGCCCTCTTTTGAAGATTTCTCCATCCATATCCATTCAAGCTTCTTCCTATTCCAAGATCCATTCAAGATTGGTGTTGAAGATCTAAAGACAATTGATTTGAGACATCCTACAATTCTACATTCATTTGGGAGCATCATACTTGTGGATTAAATGATTTGAATCCTCCACAAGGGTTTCAACATAAGCAAGGTGAATTATTCTATTTACTTTATTTATTTTTGTAATTTCAATTCTATTTCAAGGTTAATTCCAAAACTAGGGTTTGACCAAGGCAAACCCCTCATCCAAATAACAAAACCATTTTTTCTTGCATGTATAGGTACCAAAACAATGAATTATAGAGCAGATTCGGATACCCTTTCAGAAAACTTTCAGGATCTATGAAGATAATTTCCATTGAGCAGTGCAGGTCAAGGTTGACATAAAGGGGCATGATTGCACCCCTATATTTGGGTCAAGGTCGACCTGGCTCAGAAAAGAAAAATATTTCTGGGTTTTCCCCCCGTCTCTGTGTTTCATGCCAGGGCAGGTTGCAGAATTTCCAGAAACTCAGTAAAAATGCAAAAAAAATAATTTCCAGATCTGCTATATTTCAAGATAAGTGTTTCATTTTATCCTAATCTTTTTGATTTATTGTTTTACTTTATAATTAATAAAGTAGACACCCCTTTCCCTCTTTATCCATTACCAGTTGATTCCTTTTTGCATTGATCATCTCCTTTCGGTTAATCAATTGGGATCTCCTTGTCTTGGATTAGGAGGTAATATAAATCTACA